>QXVZ01006815.1:0-36160 GCA_008931825.1 Phallusia fumigata
GGAATTAGCTCAAATTGATTTTTTTCTTATATGTACAGTTCGATTAGCAACAATCCTGTTTTTGATTAAAACATGTTCTTTTACAAATGCCATGTTTACCTTTCAGGTTCTACCTAGTGATGAGTCAAGGTCTTCGTGGCGACAGCAAACAAGTTCTTGCTAGTATTCTCCTCAACTCTGTTGACCTGATGCGGCTCGATCTTCCTGGCATTACGTGTCTCCTGCCTCCTCTCCTTGCTGCTCTCGAATCGATTCTTCCAGACAAGTAGGCCTAGCTTGTTTTATTGTTCAGCAAACGTTTTTCTTTACCTGTATACTGAAATCTATGTTATGCTAGAAACTGTCAGTTTGCAAAGTTTTCAACATAATACAGTTGCCTATTTAAAAACAGAACTTGTATATGACAGTATATGGCAGTAATGTTTTTAATTAAGCTATTCTTCCAGTCCGTATCTTGTGTTCCTAAAATACAATTTGTTCCCAAATTGAAGCGTTTAAGTTTGTTTGAACTCTAATGTTTATTGTAATTGTAGAGAATTGCAGCAGTTCAAGCCATATCTGAATGTTACCGAGCTTCGAAGAGCTTCCACCCATCTTCTTATTTCAATGATGCCACTAGCTTTGCATTACACAACACTTCAAGTAGCGGTAGGCAGGCTTTTTTCATCTTTTTTATGAGTTTTAGCACATCCGGGTCATTATAGGTCCTCTTTCCTANTGAGTGTACTGCAAGGTTCTGATCTATTACAGTGGTTTAGGACGATTTCTGCTCTATTATGCTTTAGATAACACTTCCAATGTTAATGTGTTTTGGTAGGAATACACAATATACAAAACAAAACGTCACTTCGAAAATAGTGAAAAAAAGCTACTAAACCACCACCGTGTTGTCAGCTCACATAACTAATAACTGTCGCTGTGGAAACAGACACGGCATACGGGCTCTTCGTCCAAATCGTTCACCTCGTCTCACAGAAGTTGGACAGCTGGAAGTCTGACGTATCCATCTCGCTTGCTGCTCTTGAGTTGCTCAGCGGCTTGGCACAGGTTAGACCAGTTTTTTTATTTCATGGACCCCTTTAACTGGTATTTAAAGATAAATTGCCCCCCCCCACTGGAAATTCAGTTCGTAGGTAGTTTATAGCAGCAGAAAGAAAAATTTCTTGTGAATGATAAAGTTTTTAGAAAGACACAAATGTTTGTTACAGAATTCCCTCCTACAAACACAAAGTCCCCCCTAGCGGCGATAGCAATTCTCTAAACTACTGTAAAAATTGTTACCCCCTTTTACTGAAACAACAGCTGAAAATGTAAACTTGCCGCGCGAATCACTGGAGCAAGTTAAAACTGTTACTATTATCCACATTACTATCATCGAGTTAACTCATCAATTGAACGAAAGTCACCCCAAACGTAACATTTTAAAAACCAGCAATATTTAATAAAAAATAATTTACCTGAAAGTATATTTTTTTGTAAACGGCACAACGGAGTATTTAATTCCAGGTTCATTTATTTCTCAGGCGCCGGTGAACTTGCAAGATCGCCACGAGTGCAGACGGGCGGTGCACGAGTTGTGTCAATACATCGTTCATCAGTGTGAACGCCCCCCGCCCCAACACAAGCGGGAATTACATTCTATGATCGTCACCGCTTTTCACACTCTGGCTAACTGGCTGCTCGAACATCCCTACCTGATGGACGACAAGGTAAGCCATAGCTACTTTTCAGGTCCATGGTTAAAGCGATAGTGATATCTAATTGCCTTGGATCGCCGTTGGTGGCAGGCATACGCAATACAGGATTTCGAATCTCGGCGAAGTATTCGAATCTAAATGCGCTTTTTGTATCGGGTAGTTTGATTAGAAAAAAAAAGTTTTCAAAACAGCAAAAGCAATGTAGGTATACTAACGCATTCCAACATTTTTGTTTGTACTAGGCTATACTATTTCAATTGAGCTTGCTTTTAATGGGTTAAGAAAGTTATACAACGTGCTATAGGCGTCAGAAATGTGCGAAAATAGTGGATAAGAGATTCCCCACCCAACGTACAATGACATCTGACTTTTGTGAGATGAAATAAAAAAGATTCTAAATTTTGGTTTGGATGAAAATGATTCTAGAATTTATAATTGTTCCATATAGTGTATTCCATTATTCGCAGACCATCTCGGATGTAGGATGAGAATGTCACATGCCTGCTGCGTAGGTCAAGGTTTGAACAAAGAATTCAAATACAAATCACACCTATGTGTTGCAGGACTGTCTCTACGAAGTGCTGGAGATAATTGAACTGGGAATCTCTGGAAGCAAGTCCAAACCGGTTTCAACCGGTTCGCCACCGGTCATGAAAGCGGACAAAGAGATTAGTCCCGTATCTATGCGAGTTATGGAGGCTGCCGAAAGCCTTCTTTTATTGTAAGTGTGCTTTTTCATTCCACGTATATTTTGAATAGAGAAATCACCGCAGAACAGTACGACGGATAAAGACTTCGCTTCGTATGGTTATAAGTAACTTTAACATTTGGAATACATGTTAATTGTGGAGTCTAAGGTTTATGAAAAGTGCATAAACGTCTAAGGTTTCCTTCTAGTGCCTGACCAGTTTCTAACACTATTTAGATCCGTGGTTCTCAAACTGTGCGTCGCGACGCCCTGATATGTCGTTTTTGAATTTCCAAGGGCGTCACACATTAGTTAAATATGTTTCTTTTTGTTTTTGAATCAATAAGTACACCTTTGATACTAAGCGTCTGTATTAAATTCTTACCGCTTGCGTCGAGTCCAACCAACTTTTCCTAAGGCGTTGCAACGAAAAAACTTGAGAAACATTGACTTAGGTAAACCAATCAAACCGTATTTAAAGTGAATAAAGTGCAAAATACAGTTTGTGGTAAAAAGATTTTACTTTTTGTCTGCTCCGAAATCACGCAAAATACGTTATTTCCCGTCCCTAAAACTCCATTCATAAATTTCAGGGTTTTCGAGCACTTGGGTGCTTTCCCTAGTCCATGCTCGCCCAGCGCTTCTTGTAGTTTACTGGACGAATGTTCCCTCGTGCAGTACGCTGACGGTGTAGAAGACACACCCACCGGTTCCATGGACATGAGCAAGGCAGTGAAGTCGTTCCGGTACTTCGGACTTCACAACGGTTTGCTGCTGGGAATACTCGAGCAAAACTTGCAAAACGAGCAAGGTGACGTAAAACAACGTTACGTATATTACATGTGTGACGTCATTAGTATAAACTAGATCGTTCTCGTCCCGATATTTAAAGTCTTAGGGAAAAGTGAGTTGACGAAGAATTTTGATGATATTATGTGAAATCTTTTTGTGGGATCCATTTCAACGTTCCAAGTGTGTTAAATGTGGTATGCGGCGTATTTAAAAATATCATTCGAGCTCTTGTAAATATTTGCAGGCAAGAACCAGTATTTGTTACATAGTCAGATGTTTGTTCCATTCTGCATTATATGCATAATACAACCAAGGAAGTCTTTTAATGTGTTAACTGATCTTTTTGCTCTTTGGAAAAATAAACCATGTCGGAAAGAATCAGTTTAACGTTGTGTACCAAACGTTGGCACGAGATAAAGTTATACGATAGAAATTGGCACTTCAGTGTGTTGGAGTTGAACACTCTTGGTTCAGTCTTATGGCAGAATCAGCTTTTGGGCCGTAAATTTAAACGTGGATGTGTAAATATAATATGCTTGCGCGGTTGCGAATTCGTAGCGCAACATAAGTCTACTGGAAACTTGTGTTCACTATTGCTTTTGTTCCGTGCAGAACCGGTTCCAACCGTCACCGTCGTGATCAGAGGGCCTTCCGGAAGAAAAGTTTGGACAATGAAACTCCGTCAAACACCAAGGCAGGTTTTTCTGACATGTATCGTTTGCTCGGACAAAACATTTTGCTGGACAAGGTTTTCGCATATTGAGAGTGTTCTGTTTTGTAATCATATTAAAACGTTTGTCATGTGCGCAGTAGATTTGTGTTTGCCGGACGTGTAGTGGCGTAGGCCGTATCAGAACCTGCCGAGCATTTAATCACAGAAAAGGCGTGACTGAACAAACGCGGCTGCTGTAAATTCAAACACATATCGGGCTAGTTTGTTAACTTTGGTAAATTTCATTGGTGGGTACATATGTAGATTTGCCCATATAATCTAAACATTAACTTTATTAATATATACACCCTTTGTGGACGCTAATGCCCAACAACAAGGTCTCAGCGAGTAATTTTGTTGCATGTCATATGCATCACTCTCAAAAAGTATTCAGCATATGACGTCACAAACAGTATTATAATGTCACTTAGAAATAATAACAATTAAAATAGGTCTCCCCCTGCAAAGAATTTTTTAGATTTGCGCCATTGGCGTATATGTGCATATAGTGACGGTGGCCAATATAACAAGACATAACCCCAGATCATCACGCGCTTTCATACTACTCGCTCGTGCAAAGTTGCGAAAAAAGTTACATTAAATTTTAACAAATCTTCGAATGTTTTTTTAACAAATCTTTTAAAACCTTCTCCCACAGAAAGGATCCCTTGTCCTCCAGTGCCTATCTGTCCCGGCCCGACCGACCACCGCCCAACGAAATCACTGAACCGTATAAACGCCCCAAACACCGAACGTTCCCTGAGGAAGTCGATCGAATCCCACTTGTGAAAGCTGACTGCAGTATCCCACTTCTCACGGATGTGCCGAATGCTGAGGTAAAACTTTTGCAAAAGTTGGAGCAATGTCGTTACGTGTGTGACGTTACAGTTAGTAAAATTATATGCCGCAAATGACAAACATTTACTAAATTCAATAAGACACAAGCCAGTACTTGTGTGCAACAACATTTTCTGCGTTTCGACAAACGCTGTTGTCATCATGTTTGTTTTATGAGTGAGACATGACTCCCACTTATTTAGACTTTATAAAACAATGAATTGTGTGTCTAAATTTACTCAACTGTATAAACAATAATGTTTTACTAAATGTCGCAATGTTTTATGGCTAGGAAATGCATTATTGCGATCGTGTCACATGTGGTGTAAGCAGCCGTTCACGTATTTCATCCACTTACTTTACTTCTATCCGGGGTTTTTTATCAAGCAGTTTGAATATTGTTCATGTTTTATGTTTTTCTGAACTTCCTACTTTGGTTTTGCAGCAAGCTGCCCGAATCGAGGTTCTTCGAAATCTCATTGAACTACAGAAGGATTATGACGAAGAAATCGCCAGGTAACGAGAAAAAACACGCAATGCGTGCTTTTCTACAAAAATTTTTAAACAAATTTCAAGGTGTTCAAAGTCTGTTCATTTAAGGTAGTGATATTTTGGGTGTTGCATTTTATTGCGTTAATTTAGAATATTTCAGAGCTGAGAATTTGGGAAGCTTACCTACAAATAACGGTTTGACCGAAAACAAATGTTAAACCAAAGCTTGAAATTCTCGCAGCAAATGTCGGGAGAATCCGATGGAGATGCCAGAATGCACACCCGCCCATCCAACTCACGAATTTCACGCGGCACGTCTCTTTCTCTCTCATATGAACCTTCTCACGCTGGAATCTGTGAAGCCTCAACCCAAGGCAAGACTCGGTCCCGATGTAAGTAAAGAAAAAAACGAATCCTTAAGAGGAGGCATGTGCAACTGTTAATCTTGATTGACCATATGTTGCATATCTCTGTCCTAAGGCAATGTTAAAAACGTTTCTTAATTCGTGAAGCGTGCCCAATAAACTGTGAGCCTGCTTTACACAGCAAAATTTTTGGTAAACTTAAATTGAAAGTGTTTTTTTTTTAAACAATACATACTTTGTTGAACCTAATATTCTTAGCCAAAGTATAAGCACAATGTACATCAGTAAACTAACAAGTTTTTTGTTGTGCCGTTGGTTACCTCCGAAACCGGTATAAACCGTCGGTTTGTGGCCTAAATCGTTATGCTACCTATTCACAGCTTGTAATGTTGAATGCAAGCGAAAGTTCTTTTTCTTTCGATCTCGAAGCCCTCGATTCGATTCCGACACGCAACCATGACACGGTGTTCGTCTTCTACGTGAAAAAGGGACAGTCCAATATGGAACAGGTAATATTAGCGTTAAAAAGTTATTGGGAGTAGGCTTATTGCCGATGGGAGTGCAAGTGTGTTGATGTTATAAAACTTTTCAGCACAAGTTTATCTTATTCAAATAGAAGTAAAAGTACGTAATTAACAAACATGTACAGACACACACACACACGTATATATATATATATATATATATATATATATATACGGCAAACAAGTTAATATGCAAGTTAAACTAAACACCAGCCACAGAGCTCAACCACCTAACACTAACACAAGGTCAAGCTCTGAGATGCAACAGCTTGGCAAAATGCCACATGGCAAAATCACTCATGCAAAACCAAAGTTACTCATGCATACAATTAAAGGTGAAACACAATTTATTATAGCGATTACACTTGGTACTTATCTACTTGCTGTTTAAACACAGCAATGTCTACGTTGTTTAAAAACCAAAGTCATTCACTTTTTTGCATACATATTTTGCCATGTCACATAATCACAAAAGCTATGTAATTACAATAGTCTCAAAAAGAAAATACAAGCCAGTACTTGTGTGTACAATATTTTCTACGTTTCGACAAACGCTGTTGTCATCATCAGGAATGACTCGGAAAAGCGGCGCAAAGTTACCTGTCGTGTTGAAAGAAAAACTGTTGAAACGTTACTTATAAAACCAACCGTCGAAAATTTTGCACGCAGCTACTGCTTGTATCTTCAAATAGAGATTATTTAAATCCGTGAATTGTGTACCGAATTTCATTCTAACAGAAACAAAAAATTCTGCCCCTATAAAGTTGTTACAATTTTACATCCAGGTTTTGTCGAACGTTAGTGGACCCAACACCGTTCAGCCAGCTTTCACAGAATTCCTTCTCTCACTTGGTTGGCCTGTGGATACCCGCAGACACCCTGGGTGGTGTGGAAAATCCAACGAATCGTGGAAATTACGTCACAGCCAGTTGTCAGACCAAGGTACTTAACCCTTATTCCGTCAGAACAATATTAGAAAATCTATTTTTGAAGCCAAAGCTTTGTTTAAATTCCCCCGTTCCTTATTAGAAACAATTGACTTGAACAAAGACCCGCCGTCAGTCTTTAATGGCGAGCCTCACATACTCTACTATGCCGACGCCATGACCGAAGTTGCTTTCGTCGTGCCGAGCCCCGCCCCTGCCACGCCTACTCACCTCGCCCAGATCGACGAAGGGTTGGAAGTTGACGGGGTGGCAGGGAAGGAGGAAGCCAGGCAGGAGCTGACATTGGATCTGTCAGCTGTGGCTGCTAATACTGCTGGGTTAACGCAGGTGAGTAGGCTTTAGCGTTTTTTTGTTTTGTTATGGTTGTCACCTTTTCATAGTTTGGCACAGCAGAACAGAGGGTGTGCCCACTAGAATTCATGAATGTATGGAGTTTTGTGTTTTCGAATTGCGATTTGCAGTTTGCTTGTTTATCAATTTGTTATTTGCAGTTTGTTTGCACAAAAAGCTAACTGATTTGTCGGCTAAATTAAATTTAGGAATCTTTTTTTTTTGAATTTTTTTTTATTTTTTTTTCACTTTTCCGTTTTCTTTGAAACATAAATCTGTTCTCGTAATTGTTTTGGCTCCTGCAATTTTGTTTTATCTTTTTTTGAATAAGAGTTTAATTTTTTAATACAAACATTACATAAATTGTTCCATTCAGGAAAGTCCGACGAGCCCGACCAGTCTCCAACCCAACAAACGCAAAACGTCCGGAGCTTCACGCCCCAATCCACAGTTTATGCCGGACACTCGCGTTGCGCTCATGTGGTGTGAGAGTTACGACAGCTTCGGTACGTTATTTTTACAAATTGAATTTTTTACAAATTTTTACAAAACGATTTCTAAACTTCATGCTATCACAGTTATTTCAGTAGAGTTTTAAGGCAAAAATCCAAAAAAATATGTAAAAAACTTTGCTTTGCAGACAACTTTCCGTATGAGAAGCTTGAGAGCGAAATGAATGTGAACGCAGAAAGCACCGTCGCTCAAGCGAGGTAAAATAAGCCACATACCAAATCGAGGTTAAACATCATCAAAGTTCCCTTCAAAAAAAGTGCTTTAGATAAAGTCTAAAGGCAGATTCACACCAGATGCGTCTACCGGTTGCGGTACGGTTTTTTGATCTCGCGGNCCTGTAATACACTGAAACCAGTGTCTGCTGCATCTTAAAGTCAGTACCGTTGGAGGACTTATAGGGACACAAGATAAAAAGTAGCCTAATCAAAAGCATAACTGCCAGAGAACTTTTACACAGTAATTATATTTTATTGCAAACGTTTCGATTATCGCTGTTGTCATCTGTGTAAAAACACCAGAAGCTTAAAACCGTGCGTCACATACACAAGTGGGGTGAAAATGAAAACCTGTCACAATTGGTGACGTCATAAAGTAGCGGAATGGAAGTTAGATAAAACAAGTTGCGATGGACATAAAGCTAAAAAACGGTAATCAGAGGACAACAGTGATTGTCGAAACATTTGCAATAAAATGTATTATTCACGATATACAAGTTCTCTGGCGTTGTAAGTTTTTTTTGCTGAACATTGCATGCAATAAACGTTGCAACGTAAAAACTAAATATCGTCATAAAAACCCGAGTACTGGAACGAGGAGCCCTATAGTTAAAACCACTACCATTTTTAGCCTTGTGGCGCGATAAACCTGTATTCATCATGTTTGTTTTGTTTCAGAGAAGTCAGCTGTGAAAGTACACTGTAAAACTGTTGGCGACCAATTAAGTGGGAGATTTTTGTCACGTGATCTATTCCCCAATTCGTGTGATCTCCATGTCTGACAACACTCTATTTGCTTTGTTGATTTGCACTTACTTTGCCCAGATCCACATCAAGGTCACTGCAACGCTTATAAGTTGGAAACCGTAACACCATCTTGTGATTTTGATGAAAACTTTTTGTATGGCGTTCGAAGCTAAATTGATTTTGTCTCTCCAAGAACCCACGTTTTTGATTCGTGGAAATTCAAATATTCACGTAACATCTTTCTTGTGGTGCAATCATTCCTGCTGCGTCGTCTATCCAAGAATCGCTTCTTTCAAATCCTATCCATTACTATATGACTGCTTGGATTTTTTTGGAGCCCAAGAAGACTTCGTTGAAGCATTGTGATCAATCTGTCACAACAACGGATATTCGAGGTTCCATTGGCGACAATATTTAACTGTGCAATTTCCTGTGTGTTGTATTGTTTCTTCAATGTCCAATAAATCAACGAAAACAACTAGTGTGGTCAGTTTTACAAACAACATCAGTTGACTGAGAATAAAATTCTGCCCTGAAGCTTTCATGCAGGCCAGCGATAACGGCTCGGAGATAAATCATCCAAATGACAAGTTACAGTTTTGAAAGACCGCTATTCCACGTTAATTTATAAAAATATAAACCCACCTTGCGCTGTGGTAGGTACTTAAACTGTTGCAGCAGCCCAATAAGCATCAACTGTAAGTAGCTCATTCTCTACCTGTCTAAATTCAAAAATATTGAAGTTCCAGCGCTATTTTTACGACAGTAGCAATGCCCACTAATGGTTAACTGCACTAAACTTATCCACCACAGTACCCTCCTGACTTGTTTTTTACCGACGTCTGCTGTCGACAGCAAACTGCTAGCGACAACTTTTTGTAATAAATTTTCCAAATCATTTCATAACAAACGCTAAGTCACACGAAAAATGTCGCAATAATGATGCGTGACAGGATGAATCAACGGCTTGGCTAAGTCGTAACCGAGGCTAATTCTAGTTTGATCCAAGATTCAGCTAAGCACCGATTTACGTCAAACAAATTGCCAAACTATGAGAAATTGTGGGTAAGAGTGGAACAAATCTATGATTCATCATGCCAAACTTCAGCTTTGCGCATGCTTGAACAAATGTTTTAGTAAACAATATCACAAACAGTGAAAGGAACGGATTTGTAAATGGAAAATTAGGATCTTGATTTTTGGCCCGTGTCTTGGGAGAGGTTGACGACCCTTGCTAAATTTCAGCAAGGCATTTTACTACATGTTACATTGTCAAAAAGTATTATTGTCACTTTATTAGTATGACGCAACATGCAACAGAACCATGGCGACAATAAGAAAAATAAATGAGAGAAAGGCCTTCTAAAGTAGTTCCAGGACTTGCGCAATTTAATTAACGTTTCGCCTGCAAACAGAAAACTTAAAATGCAAGCATGTCATTCCTTATTACAGCGCAAGAGGCAATCAAAAGAGCGACACTCCAACCAATTTCAAACGCGCAAACTTTGCCAGCGGCTTGAAGCAAAACCTGCCAGCCTTGTGACTGTAAGCAATGACCTGCATAGTACAGTACCAGCAGGTAACAATACAAGTGGTTTGCCTCATAAATGCAAATTGTCTTTGCCATGGCAACAAGTATTTGTTAAGATAATAAACAAGTAGCAAGCATTTTTGCCTGGGTAAGAAGGTTAAGTATTAGGTTTTATTTGAAGATCCTATCTGCTGAACAAAAAGATTGTGAAGTAAGTATTTTTTTGTTTGCCTTACTGGAGTTATTTGTAATTGTCTGTTCAATAAACACTGATGTACTGTGATGTAACAAACTTGTTGGGTACCAGTTTTGAGATGTTACATTTGTAATTGTTTAAACAACTTTTGCCAACTACAGCTTTAGTAGTGATTTTTTATTATTGGAGGAAGCGTGTTTTAAATATACCTCACGTGTTCTTCAGTATTAGCCACATCCGACATTTTTTGTAGTTAACCGAGTAGTCTATAATGTCCAGGCAAAACAGTACGTTGATACCAGAGTTGGACCAATTACATTATTTTAGTAAAATTTCAATTATTCCGACAAATTTTTAAATTACATTAAAATTACTCTGTCCTTAAAAATATGAAATACAACTACAATTACCTGAGAATTGTAATTATTACAAATTACAATTACATGTTACAAAATTTTCGATTTCAACACATTGTTTTTACACAACAACAGAACAATCAAGTCGATATTTCTAAAATGTAAAGCCATGCTTGCCAAATGCTGCATAAAATCTGTGGTAAAGGTATCTTGCAAAAAATTAGTTTGAGAAGTAATTAGGTAAAATTGTAAGCAAATTACAATTAAACCAAAAACAGTAATTAATTACATTCAGCTCAATTATAAGTTGTAATTGATCCAACTCTGGTTGATACACATAACAATCTTGGCAATTGGGCTTGCAAACGTTTTCGTTGTCAACTGCAAAACACATTCATTTTGCCCTCAACGTATTCAAATACAGCTTTAATGGACGCGAACCTTTCCACCGACGTTCATTGGTCGGAGCTGAGCACAGCCGTTCGGCGCGATCTAATTTTCGGCGACTTTTTCAACAAATTCTGCTGTTTACCAATTTTTGGCCAGAAGCTTGCATACGTACTGCAGTTCGACAAGTTCATCCTCGACCCTCCGCCATTACGAGGCGCCCACCATCGTGCACGAGTGTCCAATGAACATGTGTGGACTTGGCTTGTTAGTAGAAGACTTGGATTGTTCATGAGGTGTGTATTTTGTGCACCAGGTATTATCTACTGTTACGCAATTACAGGCAATTTTATCTATGACGCAATAACATGATAATTTATATTCGTACAACACTTACATAGAATAACACGGTAATGACGTTTTTGACCGTTTTTGACTGTTGAGCATTTGATGGGGACGGTGCAAAAACATAAAGTTCCTTGTGTGTTTATGGAACCCCCCACATTCGTGAAATAATTGTTGTTTGTAGGGCTACAATGGTTGCACCTATGCATTACAGGTAAAGAGGCTAAATAATATGCGCCGAAAACGACAAATTTAAACCCACTTCCGGCTTTTTAAATTTGCCATTTGCCGAAGGGCTCATTTGTCACTTAAACTATTGTGCACGTTGCACATTTTTCAGTCGTTTAACCCCCTTTTTGGGCTACTTTAAACGAAACCTTTTTCTGTGCTTGTAGATCGGCAGTGTGGTCGGAATATTCTCTTTGTCGCCTCCTGTTGACCATGAAATTTTCCGACGTCATCCAGTCAAACCCGGACGAATCAAGTTCGTCTGACCTATATGGTACGTAAATTTCTGTTTATTCGTTTTCTAAAATCATATTTTCTGACTGTAAACAGTCGTGGTGGCAAAACATGATAAATATTTTTGAAACCGGGTGAGAAAGGGGCTTGTTTATGATCAAAGTTTGTAATTCTAATAAAACGTAATACTGTTTCATTCAGGCTTTCAGCTGCTGGACCGTTTAAAATGGCAGCGAATGAGAAAAGTGAGAGATTTTTTGAGATTTTCGCGGTTGGTTGAGAAGTCCAAGATCGACAACAGTCTAATCAAGTAAGATCTTAAATTCCAAATAAGACAAAGTCTGTTTGGGCAGTACCGTTATTTTAAAATAAAGAGGAAAATAATAACCTAATTCAACACATAACCACCAGGGAACTTTCACAATGTAAATGTATTGTATTGCAAACGTTTCGACAACCGCTGTTGTCATCATCAGTGCAGAAATGTTTTCAATTAAGCTATACTCTTTAATTCCGTATCTTGAAAGACAGTCTAATTATGTCTTAGGTTTTGGGTTGACGCTGACCGGCTGCGCTTTGGCAACGCCCACCTGAAAAAGGTCACACTGCGGGCAATTCAACTGAAGTATTACGCCAAGACAAGCTCCCACTGTCTGCCAAGCGTTTTCCTCGATGCAGTTTATCCGGGTAAAACAGAAATAACAAATTTACAGTTGACAAGGAAAGAGCAACACATATCTTTCGTCGGAGTGTAAAAAACGACAATGCTTTAATAGTTGACGCGAACAGGCCCAGACACTGTTGTTGGTGTTCAAGAACGTAATTTTTTTTGTGTGGTTTTGACCGTTTCGCAACATTTATTCTGCCGAAACCGAATCTTTGTCAAAATCGCTGATTCGGTCGAATAAATTCGGCAAACCGAAGCTTCGGTACATCACTAGTAGAAACAGCAAATTCGTCACAGGGATTTCGACAAAGTGGTATTTCGAATATTTGGTAAGGGGGGTCAAACTTTAAAAATACACTTTTTCAAATTCACCCTCCGACATTAAGGTGGTAGATATTGTACAAAAAGTTTTGGCAACCACTGGTACACAATAAACATTTGCGCGAATACGTAAAAAGAGACAAAATGTTTTCCTTGATTTTTTCCTTAGAACGAACAGTGAACGATTGTCGCGGTTTCGATCTTGAACGAACGAACCGACTTAAAACGCTCGTTCTCCAACGTCTACATTGCTATTGGCTTCCCAGGTACTTGGCTTCAACGCGGAATGATATTACCCCGGAGGAGAAACAAAAACTGAAAAAGGTGTGTACGCTGTTTTCCTGTCGAAATTGGAAGCGTCNGTTGGTAAGTTATGTATTGGGTTTAAAGTTGCAAAAACTAAACCAGTGGTTTTCAACCTTTCTGTTCCAAGCATCCCTTTAACTGATATTCAAAGCCATATTCCCCATCGGAAATTTAGTTTGTGAATACTATATTTAGAAGTGTATCAGTTAAGGTCAAAAACTTTGGTCATTCAATTGATAAAACTTTTAAGGCTCTAATATTCATTACTACAGTTATTAGCATTGGCTTTGGAATGATATTTTAACATTTTTTTCACAAAATTTCCTCAGTTGAGACCTAAACATTTAAACACATTAACGAATTTCCAAGTCTACTTTCTTTCCGCCAAAAACAGGTAGTACAATATTTCGAATTCCTTGTCTACGCCACTTTTTTACACCCTTCAATGTGCTGCCTATTCATGTCTCTCACTAAAACATCAAATTTGGCAGGTCCCAGACCAATCAAAAGCATCATCGTGCTCGTTGCCATGCCTACCGTCCCAAACTGCCGTTTCCATTGTATCCGAAGATGTTACGAGCTCTGACCCAGGTAACATCCAAGAACTAATTTCTAAACCTATTAATTAAACCTAATAATTGCTTGCGGAAAACTGATGATCGATTGGTAAATATTAAATGTACAAATTTCGTACAATTTTGAAAAACAAAACAGAAATGTGTCTTTTAACGTTCAGGGTTTAAGCATCAGAAGATAATTTTTGCCTCATCGGACTTGTTTTTTTTGTTTCATTTTTATCCTCGGGGGAGGAGCAACGCTTAAATTCGTTGTGCTCGCAATGAGTCCACAGTCGAGATATCTGGCTTATTTCAGTTCCGTTGGGTCATATTTTATTTGATATTTTCGAATTTTTGAAGTTGCTGACTTCGATTTGGGTCAACCCATCGGGTTCCACTGGGTTGGAGCAGTTAAGTTTCTTGACAAGTCACCGAGACAGATTTTAAACCTGCAACCTTACGAACACAGAACAGTTGCGCTAACCACACGACCAGCAAACACTTACACAGTTTACTATCTAATGATAAAGTAGAAGATGAATTCATCTGACACTTGTCACATAGAGTTTGTATACGTTATACGTACCAAAATATTTCTTGAAATTACGGAAGATACCGACAACCCTTTGTCATTTTTGTTTCAGCAAGTGATTACGACACCTCGTGTACCTCTGCATCAGCTACGTCACAATTTGATGACAAAGCATCCGGCTCAATTGGCTCCGAACACTGTACAGCTGTAAAGGACGAGTATTTGCGGAGAGTGGAACAAGGCCTTGAGTTTTCAGAAGTTTTAGCGTCCGACGAGCCAGCCGGCTTTCCGTTTCGGAAGTACCTGGGACGTGACGTAGACCGGGCCGGTCAGGGCGACGTCGGCGGTGAATCGGTGACGGCAACTCCGCGGGTTTTAGACCTTTGGAGGCGGATCGAAAAGATGCGTTTGTCGTACTTCAAGTTCACTTCTGTTGAGATGACCAAAGAAGTAAGATAAAGTTCTTTTATGATCTTTGTTGATGTTATACAATGCGTGAAAAGGATACACACCATCAGGACAGCAAGTTAGTTCATTGATGGAAATAAACAATATATGTTGCGTTAAACCTTCAGGCCTATTCTACGGCGTCCCACTCAAATAAAAAGAACAGTGAGTTAGAATCTACTCGCAAAAAATGTGGAAAAATTCACGTTTTTATTATCTGGTAGATTCACCAGTCGCTTCGCGGTTGTCCTTCTGGCGTTGCAAAATAGGTTAAATTTGTCCCATGCTCGCAGTTGGAAGCTTTGCGACGCGTGTTCTACGAGTTCGACGAACTACGCAAAGATGACGTCACCAGCCTCGTCGCTGCGACAAAAAATCTGTACAACGATTCAATCTTCCCTGAAACCTGGTCTCAATTCCAGCGAAAAGTTGAGAAGGTAAAAATTTGAGACGCAATCAAAATTGATGTGGGTTTACTCTGGCATTTTCTACTAACCCAAATGTATATCCATCTGCTCGTTTCGTTTTTACGCTTGTTTTGTGTTTAAAACTCCAAATGCTAACATTTTTCCTCAGCGTTTTGACACAGGTTATGATATTTTGACTTCCCGCAATATCGGTAGAAAATAGCTAATAAATTTCTGCAGTAGAGTTGTTTCGCTTAAAATTTTGTACAACTTACTCCCCCCCTCAAAAAATTATGACGTCATCACCGAATTGATGACGTTTCGTCAAATTGTGTATTCTTTATAGGCGATGGAAATCCACTGGGTGAAGTTTGCTGTGGCTGAGCAGTCTCAGTTCAAAAACGCGATTGTAAGTTCAATGACCATGGAGTGTGCTTTTGTTTGACGATTTTTTTACATATTAACCACTAGTGTTAAAACACTGCCTACTAAAAATCCTTAAATGATTTTTTCACTTCATCAGATAACCACAGAACAAAGAATTTACCCGCGACGTCATTCTTTCCCGAACCTTCCGTCCGAGACGCGAGCTTTACCAATTTTACGAACGTCGATCCCTGAAAACTATGAACTAAAGGTACAGCAAACAACATTGTTTTAAAAAGTATATGTAGAAAAAAAATCTTTTGGCTTTTACATAAGAATCCCAGAATCCAAGACGATGTGGCGTTTTAAATCATTGAGTTTAAACGAATACACCAAAAGCACCATCCACCTAGAAACCATCACCAGACTTTCGACAAACCTACCTACCTGTCCGACCCACTTGACCAGTAACAAGCAAAACGTCCCCTGTGTTACTTACAGACCCCCACGTCACACGGTTATCTTTCTACACTGGGTTACAATGGGGAGGGTCACATCCGATACCGCGTATCGCGTGCCTACCGACTGCTGATGGCGTCATGCGGCAATGACGTCAAACACGATGTACGCTACAGCGAGTTCGTGGGTGAGGACAGCAGCGACGAAGAAGGAAATTTGCCACCTCTCCGGCCAAAAGTCTTTGTAAAACGTAAGTTTGTGTGGCAGAACATCAGCCATAACAATCTTATGCTTTGTGGTTGTGTGTAGGTTGATAGTGTTGTTCATTTTTGCGTTTGAACCACAATTTGTTTAATCGATTTTACTGTTTTGTTTAAAAATTGTAACCGATCCGCTTGGTAAAGTGATCATAACTCCTAAACGCTCCCTATCAGTACGTTCACGGGAGCTAGTTTCAATGAAATTAACGCGAGTTAAATTGTACGCTTGGGTTATTCAATGGGTTACCTATATAGTTCACGAAAACGTATTTCTTTGGGTTACCTATAGTTCACGAAAACGTATTTCTTTGGGTTACCTATAGTTCACGAAAACGCATGCTAATATACATAAAAATCACTTTTATCTAAAAACAGTTAACTTATACAAGGCAACAGCTTATGGCATGCAGTGAAAAGTTGTTGAATTATTAAGTTGCTAGATTTAGCAATCTTTACGTTTATACGAGAAACTAAGCAACGCTGATCATAATATCCACAAGTAATCGACCAGTGAATTCCTTTCATAAATATTTGTAATCTTATAAACCCAAGTGTCGGTCTATTTACAATCTAGTTGTAATAACATTAACGACATACTAGCTGGATCAAATAACGCAACAGTCTTTTCATTCATAAATGTGCGCAGTGCCGGAGCTTGATCCCCGCACAGTTGCGAAACACAGTGCATCCGAGTATCCAAGGAGCGGAATTGATTACGGGGTGTACAGGTAAGTGTAGAAAAAGTTCGTGGAACTTAATTTTAACCGTTAATGGATAAAACTTTTTTGTCATGGGGCACTATAAGTCGGTGTAAAATTTTTCAAGAAAACATACCAGTCGATGCAATGCACTTTGGTACGAAACCGCTAGTACCTTTTGGCCAAAAACAGAAATTTTTAATTTGACCTATTTTTTTATTTGGGAACTTGTTTCTATACTCAAGTTATATCAAATTTTGTTTTATTTTGCAGAGTGTTTCGGGTTGTTACTCGCCACACTGTGGACACCAAACCAGTTTACATGCGACCTATTCGAAAACACGGCGTCCTTCTTCGGAGACCATCGGAACGGCCCAGGTTGGGTAAAAAGTGCTTAATTCCTTCACACCAAAATTCGTATTTACTTACGCCTACAAAGTACTGCCTTCTGCCTGTTTAAGGAAAATTTTTAACTGTAAATCGACTCCAACAGTGCGCACTATAAAAGTACAACAGTATTCGGTGTTGCCGCTTTAAAAACGCTGCGTGTTTTTAGGCAATCAATGTGTAAACAACGTGAAGAATACTACCAATCATCGGATATTTCGTTCTCTTTGCAGAAATCTTATTGAGCTGTTGCGGGATTCTTTGCATTTCGAATTTTTCAAGAGATACATGAAGATGCACAAATCGGAGGCGCCGCTTCTCTTCTGGAAGTCCGTGGAACTGCTGCGGAGGACGGAAAATCCACATACGAGGCAGAAGAAGGCTCAACAGATTCTAAAGAAGTTTTTTGGTCGACTTGCAGGAGGAGGTAAAGAATTATTGTTCATGTCTCCGTATCGAGTGTTACTTTCTGTTTACTCGACTTTGGACAGGACCTAACTTACTGCGCAACGTAAACTTGTAGTTAACAAATTTAATTAACATAAAGTTACAAATCATTCAGTTTTACGATGGGAGCGGCACCCTTTAAAGTTAAACGCAGTATTGACTGGAAACAAGATTGTTCCACCAAACATCAACCTATTATTAAGCACGCCAAGCAACGGACATTTTATTGGCCGACGCAAATATAAAACACAACAACCTAAAAACGTAGTAATCAAACAAAGCAATTTTAAATTCGTTTACATTACTAAAATTATGAGAATAACACCTTTTTATACAGGACTTTACAACCGTCCTTGGGACACTTTTTTATTTCATACTTTTCGCAATAAAGGAATGATGCTACAGTGTGATTCTGAGGTGATTAGGGAGATTGCGGTTGTTGACACAGTGACGACGTCGATGTTGGTTCAAGCGTCACATGAAGTCTATAAAAGCATGGACAAGAACTGGTAAAAATATAAAAAGATGTGGTGCCGTTGTAAAATGCCTTTTGTGCCACAAAGTGCTGTACAGTTTTACGAATTTGTTTAAGTTTACCAAATGTACTGCAAGCAACAGAACAATGTGTTTATATAGTTAATATCAGCGTTACCATATGGCGAACAAACTTCAGGCTTCGATTTGCCTAAGACCACATTTGTGTTTAACACTATCTGCCGACAATGCCGATCAATATGTTTTCAAATAGTGCGTCAAACTGTCGCATAACGGTATTTTTGTCACCAAGGACGGCTCGCTACTTCAGCACATTCCCCGGTCAGGGAAATCCCGACGATGATCTTGATTCGCTCGACGGAAAACTCGGACTACGCGCTTTCAGAACAAAACTGGTACGAGTTCGATAAATATCTAATGCCGGTTTTGTGACGTAAATCATTGAGCTCTTGCTTAAGGTTTGGTCTTTTTGCACAGGACTGATTTAAACGACAAATGGTTAGGCAATGGTTAGGTTAGGTAAGATGTTTCTAGTTTACCTCTTTCAGTTTTATTGACAACAAGTAAATGCATGAAGCGCCGCCTCAGATTCGGCACGTAACCTCTTGCAGGTTTGCACCATACATCGCCAAAATTCGCGACGCCGCTATTGACTACAGAGACAGAAGGCGTAATTTCCTGTTTTCACGTTTTGCTAATTTTGAGGGCGCAGCCATTTCTACGTATCCTACTTTTTTTTACAAACCCATCTCCGCATTTCGATTTGTTAATTTCCTTGTGGTTTTCTCTGGTTAATTAATTTTTTCCTCTATTTTTTGTTGTGTTTAAAAAGAACCATATATGGGAGGTGTTCAGCGAGTTCATGCGACGGGCTGCCCGCTTCATCTCATGCATGCGAAATCCCCAAAAGTTTAACAAGTTTGGAAATTACCTCGTTCAGCTTCCAACATCGAAAGATATGACAACTATTGCCGGGGGTGGTATGTTGATTTTTTACCATTTTCAGAAAATTTAAACAGATGGTTTGCCTTGCAAATGTGCAGTAACTGGACACTACTAAAGTTGTTTTTCATTTTCTTCTGTAGTGTGCAAGGCAAAAAGTACCCGTTACATTGTATTGCACCCGCACCCCAAATTTTTCTTTCTAAATACGTCGTTGTTCGTTTCAAAAAAGTTTTGTTAAAAAACCCCTTTAAGCAGCAAAGTGTGCAACAAAATCCTAATTGATTGCAACTTAATTGACTTTGTCTCCTTAAATATTGCATTCACATATGGTACGTTTGCGAAATTGGATTAAAAGTATAAGTATACATGGTGCTAGTACACACTCCTGTCTGCGGTTATCATGATGAATGAACCTGTGAGCATTGGGCGTATAGTAGTAGCTTTATTGTGTGTTTTTAACAACAAACAGATGCAAGCAGCACAGCGGTGGCGTTTAAGAGATTCCAGACGATCGTCTACAAACACATGAATGCCGACGTTCAATACAAACACGTGACCAAGAAACTGTTCGGAAGAAAAATTACCATCAACTTTCTTCCGAACGACCTCGCCTTTTGGCTCGAAGCTGACAGGTGATCAATGACACCTTTGATTTAGAAACTAAGTTGGGCTTTGGAACGTGCTGCCCTGATTTTAATTCATCGGGACACAAACGTTTGTCGCTTTCACATGTCGGAATTGTGAAATGCATTAAGGATGAGAAATATGTTTCTGTTCAACTTTCGCCTGGTCCTGGACATCGCAATGTTTTGGCGAATAGGTTTCCCTAAAATCCCTCTGGAACCAACTTGTTTAATTAATGCCACGCGCCACATTGCGCAATCTTTATGTTTAAACGTAGGTCTGTGTCCAGGTACGTATCAATATGTGATAATGTCCAGCAAATGATGTTAGCTGGTTGCTATGAAGAGCGTGACAACGAGCTTGTGAAGGAGAAGGCGGAAAGAATCGTCCATTGCTTCCTCGACTCCCACATTCCGCCCAAGACCAGGGTATAAGACTAAATATAAATACGCAGAATGTAAGATTAGGAACAATAGTTCATAGCTTGATTAGAATAATTAATGAAGTAGCTTGAATATAACTAAAGAAATGAGAATAGCTGGTAATAAGTAGCTTGATCGATAACAAGTATAAATGGTTGAAGTTGGAAACTTGATTGCCTGCTTTCTGTTGATATCGAAAGCAGCGGTTGGTAAAACCGTTCGGCTGTCTGAAACGGAAGGTAAAAATTATGTTGTTGTTTGAGGGCACAAAGTGTCATGTTTTTTACGATTGATTAGATTGTCGATGCTGTTATATCAGTTTTTTCTTGATTTTTCACACCAGGTGAACGTGGACAAAGAAATAGCTTCTGCCATCACCATGAACGTACAAAAGGGTTGCCTAGACCGGGGAATTTTCCATGAAGCCGTGTTGTCAATTTTTCCAGTTCTTCTGTATTTTTGGAAGATGTAAGTCGTTTTAAGCTTTGTTTCGGTTTTCACCAGGGTTGCGGAGTTGGAGGTATAAGGTCTGTCTCCCGACTCCGACTCCGACTCCGACTCCTGGTATTACTCGGACACCGACTCCGTTTCTTAGGAGTCTTAGTACTTAAGGCCATCGTTCCGATTTATTAACAGGCTGAAAAATTCGACTTTTTGACAAAATAGTCGATAAAAATGGCTTAAAAGTAATGCCAACGCTTCCTAAAACTTCTCTTAAAAAAAAATTAACAGCATCGCTTAATAATGAAAATCGGCTACAAAGATTTAATTGGACTTGAGGTATCCGATCCAATACCCCCGACTTCCTACGAATCCTACTCTTATTCCGATCCTGCAACCCTGGTTTTCAGAAAACAGACACTGGCAAAGAACAGTTAACCCAAATGAGTTTGGAAAGCAATTTTAACCGCCGCTTCTCAAACTTTAGATACAGACAGGAAGAGTTTAAATATGTGTCAAGGAAGGTCCAACGCGAACAACACCGTGAATCCGTCAAGGAGAGACATAAAAAACAAAAGAAAAAAGAACAACGGAAGCGGAGAGAATCATTCGAGGTACTGCAATTGGTTATGTATTGTTTCGACGTGTTTCCTTTTAACTTTTATTGAAGTTTGCAACAACAACATCCTCTCCAAATCAACTGCGACAGCAAAAATGGCTGTTCTGGGTCTTTAGTTGAGGCCGAATGGTTAGTGCGACTACCTTGTACTCGCAAGGTTGCGGGTTCTAATCCTTGCTCGGTCGCTTGTGCTTCTATGAGCAAGAAATTTAAGTGGCATTGTTCCCATTAAGAGAGACCCGATGTGTTGACTAAAACTGAAATAACTTCAAAAAATTCAAATCGCATCAAATCAAATGAAAAATAATCCTACCGAATTGCAATGATGTAGGTAGTTTCGTTGCTCCGCCCACCGGGAATAAAATGAAACAATTAATTGCGAGCATTTGTTCATTCTCTTTTTTAGTCCAACTACCCCTAAAAATCGAACTGCAGTGCTTGCATTTACCTCTTTGCTTTCAGGTTTCCAGAATATCTGCAGAAACTTCATCGACTTTAAGCCCGAAAAGCAGCACTAGCACTTCGAAGTTTCCCGATTATGTCAACGGGCTGGCAAAAAAGGAACAACCTTTCGAACGGGTTAAAGGCCTTCTTCGTACGTTGCATGTACTGTTTAAATTATTAAACAAAATATAGCCTATTATCTAAGTATACAAATCATTTTAAACCAATTTGATAGCGCTAGCGGCTTTTCGCGATTTAGACCCAGTGTTAGTGGCCTGGTTAACAAGCTTGTGGAAAAATAACAGACAGCGATCCTCCTACTCTCCACTTCACCCTGGAGAACGGCCTGAAGTTGATCCTTCCTCCCCGGAGGAGACTCGTGGATCGCTTCGGAAGCCCAGAAAGTGAAGATGACGAACAGTTGATGATGAACGTGTGGACCAGGTACGCCGAATTTACCTTTTACCTGCGCACTTTTTATTTCACCCAGTAAAACACCTGGTCGTTCTGCGTTATTTCGAACATACTCTGTTGTTGTCTCTTTTATTTTGTGGGCATAGACAATCACATCTCTTACACCTCCCAATTTAAATATTGTTACCAAACCACCAAAAATGCGTTTAAAACCCAACTTCATGAATGGTAAAAACATGCGGTTGTTAATTTATATTGCATGGGGTTATTACTATCAGGCAATTTTCTTTTTGAAAAGTATAGTAGAAAATTACATTTATAGTATAAGTTAAGACGGTGTAGTAAAAAGTTATACCCGAGGGTAAGGACAGGTACAAACTGAATACAAACGCAGTGCCGGGGTAGGTGCCAGACAAGGCGCTCAGTTTTGCAGTCGTAGAAAAGACTTTTAGCATACAGTACAGACAGTTTTCCTGCGCAGGGGAGCAAAAGTGGTGAACGTGATTCGAGAAGGTTCCGATCCGAAGTTGATTGACCTTGACGAGCGGAAAAGGGGCTTCCGTGTCAAATGCGATTTAATTGAGAACTGACGTTTTATTGTTTACAACATGATTTTCGAATTTTCGCCCGAAGCAAAGTTTTTTGACTCCGATTTGTGGCAGCCTAGAAATGTTTAGGTGCATTATTGCACTATATGGTTACGTTGTAATGTGTATCATCTTAGAAGCTCTGTAACTGTGTAGGGCAGTGGTTCTAAAAGAGAAGTCCGCGGACCCCTAGAGATCCGTAAATCGATTTTAGGTTCGTGATAGGTATTTAGTTCTCTTTGTCTATGATTTATAGCGGAAATACTGATATATTCTGAATGTATTTTTCATGTGCAGCTTTGATTGCGCCGGTATGGCACCGCCGTGCAATGAGTAAAAAGAATTTTTGGTAATTTTTAATGGGACCGCATGTTATTAAGTTAGGACCGTTATGTAAATCATTTTAAAATGTTTGAAATCGACTGAAAAACAAGGCTTATACCACGCAAGCGCGTAATCTCGTGGTGAGGGCTCTTTTTCGGGAATTTGTTATCACACTTAGGATCTCCGAATTGTTTAACAACCTCAAAAATAACGTTTTGCCCTCCTGGTAAACTCTGAATATACCTCAGCTATTTTTGTCTTATTTTTACTCGAATCATGCAAGCAGGATGGATTTATTTAACTACACAATATGAAGACAATAGAAAATCGTACAGTGACACGTACTGCATTATATGAGAACAGTAAGCATTTGACCAACTCTTTTGACGAAATCTGTTTCAGTAAGTTTTACAGTGAAATTCGTTCAGGACGGCTTTGCCGCAGGATAAAAAAGTTGTACGTTGGTGGTTCGGATTTTTTGGTACTTATCGTACGTGTATAGGAACCGTAAAAGTACGCGGAAGAGCGAGTACAAAAATCTCTTTGAAGCGACAGGAACAGGTTTTTAGGCGAAAAACGAAGTAACAGTTTGGTCTTGAGTGACACAGAAACGGGCACAGGACTGTAACGAGACATGACATAAGCGATAAATTAGTGACGTTGTTGATGTTTGGATTCACAACTTGACATTAAAAGAGCTTCACATATGTTTGCTCAGTGCAAAAAATTTGAAGTTTTTTGTGGATTGGCAAAATCGATAAGGAATCGTTTTGGGGAGATTTTTACCACGAATATAGAAACTGGATACGAGCAAGGTTGTCGCTGCTTTAAACCAAGATTTTTTTGGCGGTGGTGGCAAACTTTTTGCCGAAGCAATAGCTTTGGCTGCTCAATGAAGTTAAATGAAACTGTTTGCGTTACAAAATTATCGATGACAGTACAAAACGAGAACGAACATAAAAACATCGATGATTGCATTAACGGGGCGCGGTGCAAAATATGTGCAATGATGCGTAAAATCACGTGACGTGCTAAAATGAGTGGAAAGTACTTTTTCAGAACCCACAGCGGCGCAATAAACAGTCGAAAATTACCTATATCGTAAGCTTGCCTACGCATTGTACAGTGATAGTACAAACGAAGACTATACAGTAACTTTACGGCGAGTCACAGGTCTTAAGAAAATAGCACATAATCTCAGGCGCGGTAGAAAAAAGAAACGAGACATGCTAAGCGTTTTATCTTGACACAGCGGCGGATACAGTGATCTGTAGTCGGTGACTCCAGATCTTGGCCGAAACGATAATGTTAAATTGTCGGCAGGTAACTACAGTGAGAGACAGAAAATGCTAAAAGGGTATAAGTGGGCATTACAAAAGCATCCAATAGGCTGAAGGAATTTTGCAGGTTTAGTTACGAATTATTAGTTGACTGCCTTCATTGATTTGGACGGGTAGCAATACTGCCCAAGTGTAAATTTCCGCGAAGTACAGCAGGTTGGGAGTTTACAAACGAAAGTACACGAGCGCTTTTTGAGGCTTCAAAGAGTTTGTTGCAGTTGTTTTGCGAAAGCTTGGTCGTCAAGTTAAAAGACGATCTTGGATTTGTGGAGAGCTTCCATCATTTGTTTGTTTTCGTTGTGAGCAGCTTGCCACACGTTCTCAAGTTCAATCTCAATTTGTCTGTAAAAAACCTATAGTTTAACTTGAGACCTGAAAACCTATAAGTAATGGATTTAAATACAATGGACTGGTCAGTAGGATATAAAATTTGAAATAAGATTCGAACTTGTCTATGGCTAAATGGCGCTTCACAAATAAATTCTTAGCATTTTGAAACGTAGCAACCTATTTTCGACATCACAATATTTTAGCAGTATTAAAGTAAAAAGCGGTGTTTTATTTTGTCTCCAATGTTTTTGACCGGGCGTCTTTCCATTGTTCATTTTCTAATGTCAATCCTATGAATCCGCCAACTCCTTACGGTTCTTAGCCAACGTCGGAAGTTAAAACACTTTCTTTTTCCAACACTTAAGTCTCTGTGCCAATTTAACCAAACTACCTTTTGCTGTTTGCCATTGTATTCAAATCGCCTTGCTTCTGCTGGAGAAGTTTGCGTAATCGCGCTTTCTCTAACTCTTGCTCCCTCATGTGGCCGATGTGGGTGTCCTCTACGTCTCTCAGGCGATCGTCGATGTCCTTGTTTCTTGTTGCCAATTCGACCTTGCATTGCTGGAAATGGTAAAAAAGTAAAACGTGATCTAAAAGCAATAAATAAAAATTTGAAGGTATTCATATTAACCTTGAGTCATTGGGTGAAAGAAAGAACATAGAACAAGTAAATAAGCTATACAGCATTTGCAAACACACTTTTGCGTTTAGGGCAGAAAAATGCCTTCACGGCACATAAAAAAAAGTACACAGAACCACGCTAACCGCAAATAGGGAAAAATGTCAGACACTGTGCTTGCCACGATGTAGATCAAGCCACAACAATTAACTCCGAAATAATTATGATCTGGTTTAAGCCACAAGAAGACGTAAAACATTACTAAGCAGTAAACATCCCAACCTTAAGTGTTTGCTCCATTTTACCAAGTTCCCATTTTTCCCTCATCGATTGGCGCAGAGCTCGGTGCGCCGATTTTTGTTCCCGTTCGGCCACGGAAGCGATCGTGGCCCTTTCGCAACTGGCCCGCTCGGCCACCCTGATGACGTTTGCAAGATGAAGCTGACATTCCATCTCACGGCGCTCGGCTGCTTCGAGACCAGCGCGAAGTTGCTCGATCTCGGCATTCAGCTTCCTGCGAGGAGTTTCGGATAAAAACAGTTTGAAGTTTGAACGTCAAGTATTGGCAGACGGGTTCTCGTAGAGTGTTGACACTAGCCCTTAAAAGGATCTAAAATTGTTTTCCTGACAATCAGACACTGTATATTAGTAGTTCGTGGGGTTTACGGTCCCTTGCGGTACGTANCAGACGGGTTCTCGGAAAGTGTTGACACTTGCCCTTAAAAGGATCTAAAATTGTTTTCCTGACAATCAGACAATGTATATCAGTAGTTCGTGGGGTTTACTGTCCCCTTGCGGTACGTAAAGCGATTTTAGGAGGACCACCAAACGTCTTCACTCCCTCGCAGTCGATAGTGCATCGCGTGATTATTGAAATATTCTTATTTGCGTATCTTGTGTAGCTTTGATAGCGTTCTGTGTGGCACCACCGCGCAATACTGCTTTGTGATATCACAAGAAATATTTGACGTGATTGTGGCACTCACAAGGCATTGCTGACTTATAATCGAGTGAAGTCAGTTCTAGTTCGTGGTGGTGTGTCGTCTAGAAAACTGCAAGAGGACCCTTATGCAAAAATTTTTTTAAAAGTTTGTGAACCACTGATCTACACCGAGTGCAAAATTAAACGGTAAAAACAGACTCGAAAACACAATTAAGGTTAAAACGTTTATATTTTTGGAAGCCCATCCTGCTCAAAATTGAGTCAGGAACTTCTCGGTTTATTTGAAACTATACTTACATTCTCCCCGCTTTCTGTGCATCCAATTCTCCTTCCATCTTTTTAATCTCAGCTGTTTGTTCAGCTCCTCTCAGTGACAGCTCGCTCTTCTCCTTATGTGCTTCCTAGTAACGGGTGAAAGAGTTTTTTTCATTTTAACACCTACGCCGAGGTTACACGCCACAAAGTTACGTAAAACTGATACCTGCACGTAAATAAGATGGTATAACATTTTGTTACCTTCAGCTTTATAAGCATTTCTTTGAGTTCCTTAATGTGTTGCTCATTGAGGTCTTCAACTTCCCTGTAAGAAACAAAGTTCAAATTTGGTAACGTTCTTAAGTCATGAACGCTAAGTTTTCTTGCATTGTTCTTTTTTTCATTATTATCATGCAACAATAGCCAAATGCGAACAGTTTAAATCGTTCACGCAAATGCCGGTCACAGCCCCTTACAAACTTAAGATTTTGAATTTGGCGGAGACGAACTAAAAAATGGTGGAAAACCAGCGATTTTAAATGCTTACCTTTTGCATCGGGTTAACGCGGCCACGTGATCTCGGGCCGGGATTTTCTCACAACTTTCGATTTTCAGTTTGTCGAAATTTTCCTGCAAATTCGTCAGCTCGTCTTTGAGCGACTTTCGGTCTTTTTCGGCTTGTTCCAGTTCTGCATCGGTAAAGGCGAGGCGCTTTGAAAGTCTTGCCACTGTTTGGTAAAAGAAAAGTATGGATGAAAAATTTTGCAGCAAAAATTGTTTAAAATTGTTTGTTTTAGTTAAAACGGTAAGGTACTAGTTGAGTACATTTGCTTTGAAGGTATAATATCGGTTCTTTACTGCACTTTTCGTATTTTGGGTGAAAATTTTTTGAATAATTTCGGTTTAAATTTTTCTTCTTTCTGTAAAAAATTTAAAACTTCCAACCTTTGTTTTTAACATTAAAGCATTATCACATATTTAGATTTTAAATGTCGTGAATTTATACAAAGCTAATATAAAATTAAAATTTTATGTTTAAAACGCCACGATTGCAGCAAACATAACCTGCCTTCGTCAACGTGCTTTACGTGCATATCCTTTGCTTGTTTCTGCATCATTTCTAGTTGTTCCATAAGAAGTTGGACTTCCTCCACCATCAACGTATTCTGCTGCTTCAGATTGCCACTGACGAGGTCAAAACACGAAAGTAAAGGTTTTAGTTGATTCAACCTAAAACAATTCGCCAAAATAACTTACAGTTTCTCTGGCGATTCCGATCCAACCTGCAATAAAAACAGATTTAAAAAAATTTCCGGATAGTTTACAAACTTGTGCAACGTATCGTTAGTGATTCTTTAGGAACGATACTTTTTTCACACGTTAAAAAATAGAGAATTTTTCACACGTATTGCCATTAAATGCTTAGGTTTTTACGACGTTACTCATATATAATGAAACAATTAATAGATTAGAGAAATCAACAAGGAGAAATTAACCGTTTTATGGTGCTTGAGTCAAAGGAATTTTATTAGTTAAGGGGGGACTTTTCCACTTTATAGTTAAGATATTCATAATAAATGAAGTAATTCTTTTTAGGTAGACCAGTGGTTGCAATCCTAGTATTATTTTATATCACTTCTTGTCTAGTTGGGAAGGAATTAAACTGTCCAAAATAATCAAAACGGGGAATGCCATAAAAAAAGGTTGGGAACCACTGGTCTATAGTCACATCCTCATTTACTTTCTGTTTCGCAATTTTTTAAATTATTTACAAACTGTGCATATGACAGTGATACAAAAACTCCAAAATATGTACTTTATCAACAAACACGTTGTTGTAAAATATACACCCAGGCCCTTTGACAATAGTAGGTTTTTGTTGCACCTATAAATACTTATAATATCTACCTGTTTACGAATAATCCCCATTTTGGCTTGGTAAGCTGCAATCTGTTCGTCCCTCTCCTTCAGCTGACGATNAAAAACAGATTTAAAAAATTTGCGGATAATTTGCAAACTTGTGCAACGTATCTTGCGAATTTTTTTACACGTTAAAACATAGAGAATTTTTCACACGTATTGCCATATAATGCTTGGGGTATAACGACGTTACTCATATATTGAAACAAATAATAGATTAGTTGTAATTTTGTTGATCCTAGTCTAAATGTGAAATGCCCCCCTCGCTTTTTCGAAGAGGTAAGTGAAACTGAACAAGTACAAGGAGAAATTAACCGTTTTATGGTGCTTGATGCAAAGGAAATTTATTAGTTAAGTGGGGACTTTTCCACTTTATAGTTAAGATATTCATGATAAATGAAGTATTTCTTTTTAGGTAGACCAGTGGTTCCAATCCTTTTAGTATTATTTTATATCACGTCTTGTCTAGTTGGGAAGGAATTAAAAGGTCCAAAATAATCAAAACGGGGAATGCCATAAAAAAAGGTTGGGAACCACTGGTCTATAGTCACATCCTTTCGCAATTTTTTAAATTATTTACAAACTGTGCATATGACAGTGATGCAAAAACTCCAAAATATGTACTTTATCAACAAACACGTTGTTGTAAAATATACACCCAGGCCCTTTGACAATAGTAGGTTTTTGTTGCACATATAAATGCTTATAATATCTACCTGTTTACGAATAATCCCCATTTTGGCTTGGTAAGCTGCAATCTGTTCGTCCCTCTCATTCAGCTGACGATCGTAGCTTGCGAACAACGGTGGCAGTTGGCGATAATCCGACTGTAGACGGTAATTCGGTTAAAACCGGCTTGCACGGTTACATGGCAAATCAATTTTGCGCACAGATGAGACAACTGACTGGTAAATAACCGATTCAGTGTCATAAACAGGCAAAAAGAGCTTATTTTAAGTTAAAAACATATTGCGTACGTCTTTTTGTTCATTTTAATAAATGACGGAAGCCTCACAATGATACCGACCACATTAAAACAGCAATTTTTTTTCCAGTTTTGCATTAAATCACACAAAGTAAGGTATAAAACATATCCCCCCTCACGCAGTTTCCGATCCGTACCATAAACTTCGCTGTATCGCCGTCTTGATGTGTATCAACGGTTTCTCTCAGGGTCGAAATGCCGCCCACGTATCTCCCAAGTTCAGTGTTCAGCCGATGAACCGTGTCTTTGAGAACATGGTTTTCGTCGACCAGCTCCTGAAGGCTGTCCTTCATTACAACCTCTTCTGCACTGGCAAAGCCTAGAAACACAAGATGAGTTTATTTATCATGCGACTGGAATAAGTGAATCTGCTTTGTTTTTTGCAGACCTTTTAAACCATATTTCTGTTGAGGACAAATAACCTAATATATCCTTGAAGCAGTTAATATCCTGGAAAGAAGGTGAATTTTTTACACACTTTTTCACCAGTACATAATGCAGTGTTTTTGCAAAATTACAGTTAAAAGTTACAGTAATTGTACTTCAGTAATTGCATTTAACTAACTGTGTTCCTTCATGTATTCAGCAACATCATGAGCCCTCTCTTGTTCACTGCGACGTTTTGAGTTTGGGGTTAAATCGCCATCCACTTCTAACAAATATGTAAAGCAGGGTCAACAAAAAGCCATTGGCATCGAAAATTTAAACTTAACCTTCTGACATTTTTATCGCTTATTATAATTTTAATTTATATTTGTTTCATTTTCAAAACTACTGGTTATATTATTTTTCCATCAAGAACGTTAAATTAAATTTAAGAAATAAAATCTAGCACATTTTACTGCCAACCTCCCTAAAAAGTTGGAAAAGGTTTAGGTCAAAATGATCTTTTTTCATTTAATTTGCTTACCATGCATTAGACCAGCCTCTTGTTGATTTCGCATCAGTTTTAGAATCATTTCCCGATTTTGACTATCTCTGAGTCTCATTGCTTCCTCCATAGCATCCTGACGAGCAGCAACATCTTCTACTCCCTTCGGAGAACCAGACAAACTGCTGATCGGAAGTTCATCAGTAAAGTAATCCTGAAATTGAGAGAAAAAAATTTACTTATTTTTTAGTGACGGAGAATTTACTTATTTTAACTGACGGAGAATTTACTTATTTTTTATAAAGCCATACAATTTTAATAAAGCCGTACAGATTGTCAAACTGTTTGCAAAACAATGTATTTAGTACATACAAGTTCTCTGGCAGTATGTTTTTGGATTACTTCATTTTGATAATCTCAAATACAGTAGTAATGAAAGCCATACAGATATTTTGTCTGCAGAATATTTTACTAACATCTTCAGGTGATGGTGATTGCAAGGGATACTCAACCTCGCGAGGAAGGAGCTTTTTCCTTGCTCTTGACCGACCACGATTGCTCGGAGGTTTGTTGTAACTCCCAAAAACTTCCTGCAAGCAAGTATCAAAAGTGTGAGCACATGTGTGGAAGACTTTGAATATTTTTAGGTAAGTTAGTGGAACCCCACTGAGGAACGTACAGCAAAATGACAACACTTCCCCTCAGGTGAATGAAATGTAATAACACACAAGATGTCAAATATAAAATAGCCTGTTGTTTTCTTATGCTGCCAGTTACCAATACCAACAGGTTTTTTGACAGAATTACAATGGTGTCTGATGTACAACATTGCTTACCTGGTCCTGTGGTGGTGAAAAACTTTGTTGAGGGTTTCGAACTGAAGAAGAATGTGCTGGAATGATTCGTTCTGTAAAATTCAATTTAAGTATCTGTACTTAGATGTAACATAATGATTTTTTGATTGATAAATGGATTCCCAGTGCATTTTGTAAAATTTTTAATCTCACACCACTAAATAAAATTGTCAAGTTTCTGCTTGACTGTGTACTATGAGAAATTTGTCTGTTGCAATGCACAAAACATTGATATGTTCATTAGATTGCAGTAAAATATATGTACAATGATAGTCATACAATTTGTGAAACCTGACATAGCACACAGTCAAGCAGAAACTTGAGAATCCTATTTACACCACTTTGCCCAGCCAATCCCCATTTAATGATACTTGAACAGGCCAAACATACCTTCATCTATAAATTGTGGTTCAGCCTTTTTCTTTGTGGGTTTTTTCTTCACTATTTGTGCATACAGTTCTTCCTGTAATAATTTTGTAAATGCATTTTTTTACCAAACTATACTAATACAATCTACATATTAACCACTCTGTGGAAGAATTTTTGCGAAAACATGCACTTAACAACAAGCGGTTCGCAACCACATTCCCAAAGTGGATTTTTAGTGCTGTTCAGTGGTACACATGCTACTTCTTACACCACTAAATAAATAAAAATGTTCGCTGAATTTACTGAAGAGGCTTTCAATAGGTTTTATGTTAACCCTGTGTTGGTGCCACATTTTTGCTTACTGGGATTATTTATTGACATCTGGTGTCATTTGGCTTCTAAACTAAATTGTGGACCAATGCCAAAACTCTTTAGTAAAGCTCAGTGCTGAGACAGGGTGACTGGTTAAAACTAACCTTCACTTTGGTAACTTAGGAATAATAGAGTAAGTGGTAGGAAGTCAATATTGTTTTACCTCACCAGGAGATGTTTGTGTCATCTGCTGATAGTTGAGTTCAAACTCACCAATTCCCCCTGGACCCATCGCTATAGCTGACGCTGTTTAACACAAGGAACTGCAGTTGGCACAACAGCACTTAATATTATATGCCTTAGTGGCAGCATGTAACAATCACCTCCTTTTAGAATTTATCTCAGCTGTTCAACCACCCTAATAACCAGACTAGCCCTTCTAAAGGGTTAAGACTGTTGAAATTACATATAAATCAGAATTTTAACATGTGTCTTACTGTACAGAAATAGTTTTACATTAGGTAAGATTTGTTATGCAATATTTATAAATACCTGTTTTGTGTGCAAACAGGGCCATTGGAACTATTGGCGAAACCACNTTTTTAGGTAAGTTAGTGGAACCCCACTGAGGAAAGTACAGCAAAATGACAACACTTCCCCTCAGGTGAATGAAATGTAGTAACACACAAGATGTCAAATATAAAATAGCCTGTTGTTTTCTTATGCTGCCAGTTACCAATACCAACAGGTTTTTTCAACAGAATTTCAATGGTGTCTGATGTACAACATTGCTTACCTGGTCCTGTGGTGGTGAAAAACTTTGTTGAGGGTTTCGAATTGAAGAAGAATGTGCTGGAATGATTCGTTCTGGCAATTTAAGTAACTATACTTAGATGTAGCTTAAAGTTTTTTTGATAGATCCATGGATTCCTAATGCATTTCAATTGTAGAGTAATTTGTCTGTTGCAGTGCATTAAACATTGATATGTTTATTGCATTGCAGTAAAATATATGTATAATGATAGTCACACGATTTGTGAAACCTGACATAGTACACAGTCGAGCAGAAACTTGACAATCCCATTTTAAACCACTTAGCCTGGCCAATCCCTATTTAATGACACTTGAACAGGCAAAACATACCTTCATCTATAAATTGTGGTTCAGCCTTTTTCTTTGTGGGTTTTTTCTTCACTATTTGTGCATACAGTTCTTCCTGTAATAATTTTGTAAATGCATTTTTTACCGAACTATACTAACACAATCTACATATTAACCACTCTGTGGAAGAATTTTTGCGAAAACATGCACTTAACAACAAGCGGTTCGCAACCATATTCCCAAAGTGGATTTTTAGTGCTGTTCAGTGGTACACATGCTACTTCTTATACCACTAAATAAATGAAAATGTTCGCTGAATTTACTGAAGAGTCTTTCAATAGGTTTTATGTTAACCCTGTGTTGGTGCCACATTTTTTCCCTCCTGGGATTATTTATTGACATCTGGTGTCATTTGACTTCTAAACTAAATTGTGGACCAATGCCAAAACTCTTTAGTTAAGCTCAGTGCTGAGATAGGGTGATGGATTAAAACTAACCTTCACTTTGGTAACTTAGGAATAATAGAGTAAGTGGTAGGAAGTCAATATTGTTTTACCTCACCAGGAGATGTTTGTGTCATCTGCTGATAGTTGAGTTCAAACTCACCAATTCCCCCTGGACCCATCGCTATAGCTGACGCTGTTTAACACAAGGAACTGCAGTTGGCACAACAGCACTTAATATTATATGCCTTAGTGGCAACATGTAACAATCACCTCATTTTAGAATTTATCTTAGATGTTCAACCACCCCAATAACCAGACTAGCCCTTCTAAAGGGTTAAGACTGTTGAAATTACATATAAATCGGAATTTTAACATGTGTCTTACTGTACAGAAATAGTTTTACATTAAGTAAGATTTGTCATGCTAATATTTATAAATACCTGTTTTGTGTGCGAACAGGGCCATTGGAACTATTGGCGAAACCACCACCTTGGACTTTTTTTTNAACAGGGCCATTGGAACTATTGGCGAAACCACCACCTTGGACTTTTTTTTCATTGGTAACGGAGAGGGAGCTGGACTGTCTGGGACCGCAATAAATGCAGCTGGTGGCACTAAGGCCTTTGCAATGTGTCTCTGTAAAGCAACTGGTCAATTAGCCAACATCAGGTATATATTGCATAATTACAGCAACTGTGTTTTGTTAGGCAATTAACATATTTGATTATTGACAAGTTATTTAAGTAAAAACTAAGTCACTATATTAATATTTTCACATTTGTGCTGTTTAGTTTTTAAAAATAACCCTCGTAAATATTCCCTATTAAAGTTAAAAAGGCATTAACCCAACCATGTAAAACTTAGTTTACAGCAGGCAAAATTTTTGGTGAAGTAAAACGGAAAAAATAAAGCACTTTTCATCAAATTTGTTGTCGGCTGTACACTAGTTTCACTCTAATTAAGCTATGTAAATCATAACATTTCTTACATATGGAGACTTGTCTTTCTTCTTAAATATAGACATCACAGAGCAGCTCAGTGTACCAGGTTAATAAAAGAAGCCCCTACACCTTCAACATATTAAATATCTTAATTAGCACTGTAGCCCCTGGATTTGTGCCAAGCGCTTTTGATTAAAATCAATGTCATCTCACTGTAAGCTACTGAGAAATATCAGTTCCTCGGTGTAACACTTGCTTTTATTGAGAAGTACAACTGCAACAGCTGATTTTTAACAGTTACAGAAAAACACTTTGAGCTTATACAGCACTTGCCCAGTGCTAACCAAAACCGAAAAGTTATGAATAATTTATATCTGGGAGTGATTTTGGCAAAAGACCTGCTGCTTTGAACCAACATACAACAGTTCTAACAGAGCAGTCAAACATGTTACTATCTAAACTTCATAAAATATGATAAACCGAACACTACCTTTTCAAACTGATGATGAACTAAAAATAAATGTTTGGGTACGATACGCGCATAAAAAACACCGCTGTCACAATAACCTAACATATGGAATACGAAGTTTTGTACTGCTCTGGAATTTGACAACAAAGTATAACACTATCTCAGCCACGTCGTATCGGTTACTGCTATCAATTCCCCACATTCCGATTCCATGCGAAGAATTTACGCTGGGGAACGGCGTCATTGGATACTGTGACGTAAGGTAACCACTTGCCGTAATTCAAGCTGTTTTGACAGCGCTCCTTGTGGCAAAACCAAAAAGAAATCTCTAAGGTATAGGGGAGTAACAAAACGTCTTTCTGTTGCATAGTAGTTACTGTAATCAATTAAATAGCCGTACAAGTATAAACTACCTGTGGTAAACACACTTTTGCAAGATTACATAATGTGAAAGTGCTTTTGTTACATTCACAGCTTAACTGGCCATCACAGCCTAAAACACTTACTCTCAGAGATGTCTATACTGTTTAAACCCATTCTGTCAAGTAATATGTATTCAAACGTTTGCAAAAAAGGACAAACATTCATAAAATTTACAATAATAAGTCTCAAAACTCAGTTCGATCCAACTTGCCTCACATCCAGGTTTGTTACATGACTGGCATGAAGCTGTGCTGCATAGAATCAGACTAAACAGATTCTATATTGTTTCCTTTATTATTATTGCAAAAAATATTTGGTTGAATTGTTTTCTGAATCACTTGTTTTAATATGGAATGTAGTTTATTCAATTCACAATTATATTTATCATGGGTCGATTAAAATGCATTGTGTTTTGGCACCAAAAATTACAGAAAAAACACTGCAATGAATTACACAACAAAGGTACAGTAATTGAAAGTAATGGCAACATGTAAGTACATGGAACAGTTACCTTTGAAGCTGTAGCAAAGGCTTCCAACTTGGCCATGATAGGGCATGGTATTACATTCAAGTTAAATTCAAATTGCAAAGTAACATGCAAAAAATCTTAAGAATTGCCAGTCAACCACTATCATTTTTCAAATAGTAGTCAACCCTTAATGTTGTAGCACAATCTT
>QXVZ01006816.1:0-20185 GCA_008931825.1 Phallusia fumigata
CCCGGCCCACTCATTAAACACATCAAGCCAATAGTTGCCTGATTGAATGACGAAAGTCAGGGAGACGACAAACGACACCAGTATGATACCAACTGCAAAATAACAAGGCGGTTTTATGCCATGTTATATTTTTGAATTTACAGTATTATAATGTCTGATTGAAAAGACTACGTTGAGAATTCGTGGGTTTAGATGACGTTATGAAACCATGACGTCATATTTATTGTGACGTCAGCTTCTTTTCTCAATGTTACATTCTTCTGGGGGCACGAAAAGTGAACTTGAAAATATCAAAAGCAAACGTGTTGTAATGTTTGGAACAGAAGTAAGAAAACTTTACTTTTTAAAGGTTAAAAAACTAAGTGCCACATTTAGACAAGCATGCCATGTAAGAGGGATTGTAAGTAGGTGTTAAGCTTTTTTTTATATCAAGCGACACGCCTTGGCATTGGAGCTGCAGTTTTCTGTGTTTTTCCGAGAAGTGTTGTGTTGTTTAGAAAGCCACTGTGGTAGTCTTTCAAGTTTATCATTTACTGCTGGTTGTTTTAATTTTACCAATTCAAACTTAGTAATTAAACAAAACAGCTTAAAAAGACAACCGATTTGACAACAGCGTTTGTCGAAATGTAGAAAACTGCTTACACACAAGTACTGGCTTGTGTTTCCTTATTGACAATCGATTTTTTGCAAGAAATCGTTCACTTACTGACGACAAATTCGTTCCGAATTTTCTTTGTAAAGCCGAGGTCATTTAGAGGGGTAAGCACTCCTTCGATGTTTCCGAACATAGAATCCAAACCCAACGTTAGGAGCATAAGAAAGAACAGAATCGCCCAGAAAGGGGATCCGGGCATTTGTAGGATGGCATCGGCGAACACAATGAAAGCGAGGCCGGTGCCGGATGCGCCCTGTAAAGAAGACAAGATTTATTTTAAAAATCGATTATTCGGGTGTCTTTGTGGAGTATTTACTTTAAGGCAGTGTTTCACAAACGTTTTTCGATGCGACGTCTTTGGAAAGACGCACCAGCGATAAGAATTTAATAAAGACGAATATTATGAAAGCCGTATTTATTGATACAAAAACAAAAAGCTTCAAAATTTAAAACAAAAGTTTACGAGTTAGGCTAAGCCTTTGATTTGATTTAAATGATGACTTTGCCTTTCAATAAGAAAAACCGTATTTCTTATCTCTGATAGTTGTATTTGGTGCCGTGCAGTTTTATTTGTTGCATAACACCAAAAATAATCATCAGATTTCATGAACGTTTATCGGTTTATGCTTTAACACAAAAAAACGAACATGCAATATATAGGTTATTAGGTTTACTTGTTTTAAAAATAAATAAATAACTGCAAACAAAGCAAATATTTGCTGAAATGAGGTTCTTTAGAAAAAAAACTACCAAATGAAAGATTGTGTTGTCATAGCGGTATGAGACAGACTATTTAACGTTGTATTTGATTACATTAGTTACCAAAATTACAGGATTTAAAACTTTCTGGCATAAGTGTTGTAAACCATCTCGAAATAAACCATCTTCAAAAACATAATCGTTAATGTTCTAACCTCGTCCAAATTCTTGGTGACGCTGCATTCAGCAATGCTCAGGTTACCAGGTGCTGAGGTTCCATTGATAAAAACGAAGTTGTTATCGGTGAGAAACTGCTCGTAGTTATCGACGGTGATGTTTTGCTCGGGAAGGTCGTACTCGTTCAGAATGATCTGGATGTTACTGAATGCAAAAATGCTTGTTAATATTAAAGTCCTTTCTCGACCCAGTCTGTACCTGCTCAGACGGTCTTAATGTTTTAAAAATACTAATTCCGTTACGTTTGCCAGTAGAGGTCGCAGTACAGAGTCTAGCCTACGCTGGGATTCAAACCCACGTCAGCAGCCTATTCAGGAGTTTAATGCGAATCAGAACGTAGACTTGGGTACACAGTTAACGATGTTCAGAAATCTCAACAAAAAGATACAAGTCAGTACTTGTGTGAAAGAGGTTTGTCGAAACGCAGAAAATATTTTACGCACAAGTAACGTCCCGCATCTTCTAATTGGAAATTTGATTTAAATTTTCTATTTTGCAACTACGCATTGTTGCACTTTGCTGCTTTTGAGTGGTTGCTCGAAAGGCCGATTCTATTTCGGCAAACTCTTGTTACTGACCTTGCGTACAGTTATAAACATGCGGAACCCAGACTTTTAAGTGTATACTACTCGAGTAGCACGCAAACAAGCGATACGACCCACCCCCAGGACTAAACAAACATGAAATGAATTTACATGAAGACAGTTGCGACTTTCTCCACACATAGTTATCTCTTTATATTTATATACAGTGGATCGGTAATTTTACAGGTTTCGGGGTTCTCTGCACAAGCCTACCACTCTTTCCCCGACCCCATTGACCGACCATATAGGTATCAGGGAACCAGGGCTCGCTCCTACTGCACCACACTACACTACAGTATATCTAAATCTAATTTAGGAAATAAGAACCCTTTCTCACCTATTAGCACACTCCTCATAATCGACAGTCGCCTTGAACCCGAGCACAGCGAAGATGACAACACTGGCCAGCAGACTGGTGGCGCTGTTTGTAATACAAACTATGAACGTGTCCAGTTCTACGTCGCTATCTCTGGCGTTGTAACTCGAAAAAGCGATCATCCCGCCGAACGCGAGACTCAGGGAGAAAAAAATTTGTGTTGCAGCTGTCAGCCAGATTTGTGGGTCTGATAATAGCGAGGTCTGTAAAGTAGAAAATGTGAGGTTAGTATAACTTCAAAGGCCTGAGTCATAGTTGATTTGCCTGAGCCGTCGTCAATTCGTGTTATCAGCAAAAAGGCCTTTGATAAAATTGTTACATTTATGCTTAACTTAGGTTGTGACGTTTTTCTGAACCATTTTGTACACCACCGTCGGTTTTGGTTATTAACCCACTTATTACCGACCCTAGGTGTCGCTAAGGAGCAAGTTAAATGCATTTTTGTAATATTGTGTGGCAGTTGATCTGCAATATTTAACCCACACAATCGCGTTTTAGCACGGAGCTCGTTTGTCACAAAAACAACAACACTATGTCCAAGATGACGAGTTGATTAGGCGACCGCCTTGCACTCGCAAGGTTGTAGGTTCTAATCCTATTACGGCTTCTTGTGTTTCCCTGACCAAGAAAAAGCTTTAGCTGCATTGCTCCAACCCAGTGTAACCGCATAAGCTGAGGTTAAAATTATTTTAACGGAGCTGCAATGAGGCAGGTAGCTCGACGGTGGACTCATTGCGAGCATAACGTATTCAGGCATTGTTCCGCCCACCGAGGATAAAAATGGAACAACCAAACCGTGGTACTTACGTCTGGGCTGAAGAGGTATTGCAAACCTGCGCCAGACCCCTTCAGAGTCAAACCGCGAACGAGAAAACAGAACAGCACAACGTACGGGAAAGTCGCTGTGAAGTACACCACCTGGAACACAGCAATGTCAAATGAAGGTCACGTCGTCTATATGTGGAAGTTCAATCCGCAATTTGACTTGATGAATTTGTCACCACAATGCGGTTGTATTATGAAGAAGTAACTAGTTTCGTGCGAACGCATCAAGTTGTAAACACTCACCCAGCAAAACAGGCGTCGGAAATTAAATTTAGATAACGTCCGACTAGCTACTGGAATTAACCTATGGGTCACAGTGGTGTTGCAACTTAAAACAAATATAAGAGGGTTGTGGTGCCATTGTCCGATCTTCATAGGAATGTCAGCTCCGGTAAAAAATGAGCGTGGCAAACCTAAATATTAACTTTTATGACCGAATGTGTGTGTAACTACAGCAGAACGTGGCAAGTCGGGNCCGATCTTCATAGGAATGTCAGCTCCGGTAAAAAATGAGCGTGGCAAACCTAAATATTAACTTTTATGACCGAATGTGTGTGTAACTACAGCAGAACGTGGCAAGTCGGGGCGTGCGAATAAAAGTACACAGCGCTTTTGGGACCAAATATTTGTTTTTCACAGGCGAGTTTGTTTCTTTCAGTAACCTTTCTCTTCGTTGCAGTAAAATGTGGGTGAGTCACTCGCTCTATAAGCGGGGTCGCTTTATAAGTTAAGTGATGACTGTGCAGCCACATTCATTTGAAATGTGACGTTGATGTCTGGGCTGTTTCCTATCAGGAACTTGTTTAATGTTTTTTTCCTGGCTTATTCCATGAACAACGTTAACAAATGCACCCTCCAATCTTCAATTACTTGACTCAACTAACTATCTGTAGTGATGTTCAACAATTTAGAACAAAAATCTTGAAGTATCCCATTGGATTTGATGAAGTTTGAATGTTTTTTGATGTTTAACAGAATTGGGGTAATGACTTTTATAACGACCCAATGACTTTTATAACGACCCAATGACGTATGGAACAAAACACAAAAGGGGGAATTACCTTTCCTGATGACGCAATACCCTTGATGACGCACAGAGCGACAATGAGCCAAGCCAGAATAAGGGAAGCGAGTAGATGGGGTTGGATAAATCCCGGCTCTGCGATGCTGGGGGAAATGTTGAGGGTTTCTCTGTACCAGAAGTATTCGGTGTTTGACGATTGTTCGCACTCAAAGACATATTTTGTGTTGTTGCTTGTCGCGTCTACAGGACACTTGTTCCATGGAAGAGGCTCCTGTTGTGAGACGTGTGTTAATTCACCAATGCACATTGCATAATCCAATAGTTCTCAAACTTTTTTAAATCATGGACCTCTTTAGCCGATATTTAAAGCTAAACTCTCCCGCACCGAAAACGTTTGTAAATCGTATGTTTACATCAATACATTTGAAAGAGACACTAAGCTGTTACAATTGATAAGTTTTGCAGACTCTAATATTCATTACACAATTCCCTCTTGAAAATACAGATATTTTTACACGGAACTTTATAGTCTCACTTGTGATGCAGAAAAATAGAATTTCAATTACAGAATAACTTTCGGATGTGGATTTTTGGATATGGTTTAAAACAAAACACGATTGTTTTCTATCAAACTTGTTTTTTTTGTCCACCTGAAAGGAGTTGCACATGTACCATATGCACCAGGCTATGATCGTGTTGTAAAACATTCCCACGAGCAGAGAGACGAACATGCTGCAAACTCCAACACCTGGAAACATTAGACATTTTCAAACTTGAATTACACTCAAGCGTTAGGAACAAGACACAGATAAAAAACTAAACTGGTGATGACAACAGCGATTGTTGAAAGGTTTGCAATACAATGAATTCACTATGCAAGCTATTTGGCCATGTAATGTCGAATTTCATTGCATAGCGACTGTGGTTTGGTATATTGCCTCACACAGGCCTGGGTTGAAGGCTGAGATGTTCAGTCTTGTATATACATGTTTCGTGGATACAGAATATCCTGTTACGTGATGCTTTGGAGAGATTCTACCGCCAATATTGTATAAAATGTATATGGGCTGAGGTGTGATGACGTATTAGACGGCAAATTTGCGGTGCGCAATGGAAAACGCTAATTAAATTATTTTTGCCACGTGGTGTAAATGCCCAATACAAAAATTTTAAACATATTCAGTTGTTGTGACACTCACCGACTAAGTAGGGACTGAGTCGCTTCCAAGCGCCAACACTGCCTTGTCTCAGCCACTGGCCGACCGAAAGCTCCAGATAGAGAAGGGGAAACCCCTCGAAGACGAGCATGATCAAATACGGGATGAGGAAAGCCCCTGTGCAAGATTGGTAGTAGCGGTTACCAGACGCAGATCTTTAATTTTGGGAACGTCTGGTTAACGATTAACAAGATAAGGTGAACAGCAAAGTCTTTGAATTCGTTTGGGAGGCGTTGATAGGATTGGGTTGATTTAATGCGCTTACGGGCAAATGAAAAACTTGATTACTACAACTCAGCAAATATTGCCCCTAATTTGGGCCTCACACATTTCCTTCAAACTTATAGAGATATCAAGGTATAATGTCCTGACCGTAATTGGAAAAGTTGTAATGTTTAACTACCATCGGTTGCGAAAAACCTGTTAATTTTTTAAACTTAGATTATTTGTATTTGCGCATGGTAACTTTTCTTCAAAAACCGCTTTATTGCTTTTACAGGAATCGTTACATGCAAATGTTCTTGATGTGTCATAAAACTAAATAGCGGTTTGCGGTGATAAGTTTTAACTGTATGTCGCCACAACTAAATGCTTGTGATTCCTTTTTTCTCTACACTACGTCACAATGTTCCGATACTGTGTAGCTACGGAAACCTGATGAGTGACAAAATGTATGGCTCAGACCCCTCCAAAACTGTTTAAACTTGGAAGGCGGATCATACTAGTAATTAAGGATGTGAGCAGTACAATTATACTTTAATTAACAACTTTAGCAATAATATAAGTCAATGCCACCTCTCAAAGAGCTAAATACAGGATTTATGACGGCAAAACAAACTGGGTTTACACGGTAGTTTATATCTCAAAACGCGACAGTTTAACAGCACAAGTATAGCAACATACAAACCATAGTTTACCCATAATATCGGTTGGTTGTTGGAGTTCTTAGCGTTTGTATCACTAATCATATAAAACTTAACAAAACAAAAAACAAGGTCACGCACCTCCGCCATTGCTCTGTAGCTGATAAGGGAAACGCCACACGTTTCCAAGTCCCACAGCAAATCCTATACAAGTCAGGAGGAACTGGGCTTTGTTATCCCACTGTGGCCTCCCGTCCTCATCTTTCTTCTCCCCCATAGCTGGGATTAGTTTCAAGTGACGTCAGATCACTCAACACAGAGAGCTGATTTTTACACTTGCTCAAAAGCTTAGACTGAAAATCGGAACGTTTTGTTAAAAATAAAAAACATGTTTTGGATTCACTGGAACTTCAACTGGGACAATGCTTTCAGATGCATCATTTTCTAAACTTTATTGTTTTCTTGTCATGTACGCAGTTGCAGGCATCTAACTATTGTAAAGAATTTTTCAATCTTATTTGATTTCACACCTTCCAAATATCTTTTTGGGGTCGCAGAACAGCGCAAACTTGTTGTTGGAACTTTTGAACGCACCGTAGCTGAGGAATACTGTCCACATAGCTAAGCCTGTGTAACTAAACGCAATGGTATGTCTATTGCTTGTTAATACATGTTGAACGCAATATTACGCAGTCTACATTCCATACCTGAGGTTTATTAAGTCATCGCTCGATATTGCACTTGGCGCAAAGGTTTGCACGTTTCTACCGTTTCCTTCACACAAACTAGAGAATTGTGGTTGGTTTTCAAAACCACAAACCACAAAAAAATAATTTTCGCGGGGTTTTTCGGTCGTAAACCTCGCCACAGTCACTAAATAAAGCCGAACCGCAAACAAACATGTTTATTTTCACTCCTGTTTCCTTAAAACCATCGTAGACAGGCTATGTTTTCACGCCTGTGACAGCGGATGTTTCAGTTTCCATAACAGAGCCAGCGGACACATCCTGTTTTGCTTTCTCAGGGCGCTAAAATATCGACAACAGACGTTGTATTCCGGTCAGATGCGTGGTTTATATTCGACATTTATTGCTCCAATTTATTTTCGCTTCATATTGTTTACGGTTTAGATTCGGGGACTTTTGGTCTGGCCGTCTTTCTGTTACTCGTGGCGTCCTGTTGTTTGTTTTTCCGCTTGCACATCGAATTTATGCGATGTTAGCATTTCCGCTGAAGCTACGGCTTTCTGGACCCAGTTTAAATGCCAATGAGTTCCAATGTTCCGCATCGTAAGCTATTTGTCCCCATTAAGTTCGAACGAACAAAATTTCGTGGGTACTTTATAAACCTTTATAATCCCTTTTTCCAGAATGTCTGTGCAAAGATTCGCCGCTCTACTGTGTTTTTTGTTATTTGCAACCGCGTTTTTACAAAAGCCCCCAACGGTATCACCCAAATTTCAATAAACAAACGTTTAAAAAACACATCAAATTCTCAATCCTGCATAACAGACACTGTCGCGATCTTTTGTTTTTTTAGATCGCGAGCTTATTTTGACGCCACAATGTGAATATCTCCACAACTGCAGTTCCAAAACACACATACCTCAAACATCAAGCCCAATTTACCACAAAGTCCAAAACGCCTAAAGATCGTTCTCTTTCACGGACCACCTGCAAAGGACACAATAGTCACAATAGTTTACCATTTAAAACTGCCTTGGGTCCCTTTTTCGGTTCAGTTTTATTGTGGCGGTGATTTATCTATAAAAGCGTCGTAAACAGAAGTGACTAAAACTATTCGAGAACAAAAACGACTTTATGGTTCTCACAAAAAGTCGCTCGGGAATTTTAAGAGTCTGAGCAAATGGTGGCTCTTTGGTCGAACGGATTGATAGAGTCAGCGCAAACAGAAAGTAACTGATAACAAAAGGCAACCACACAGGTAGATCTCTAACCGCGGTTTGACAATCGGGCTCAGATTTTTTCAATTCCTCGTAAAACTAATATGCTGTTGATGTTATGCGAACCTGTTTATAAAATCGTGGTGGTTGATGTGATGTGAATAATGGCAAAAATTTGTGTAAGCAAGAACACGTTTGGTTTTTCGATAACTTTTGCTTTCAATTTCAGAATCTAAAGTTCAATTAAAGCTTCACTTTCCACTTTCATGTCTGAGTACTTTAGGTGTCGTAAAAGTGGCGGTTCGCAGTGTTTGCTGGGATGTGGAACGTTGGCCAAAACTTGTATGAGCAGAAAAAACGAACTTATAACTTTTGATTCGCCCAACAGGCTATGCTTTAAATTTCAGAGTCTGAAGTTCAATTTAAATTTGTTTGTTACACTTTCGTATTTGAGCACTTGAGATATCCAAATAGTTAAGAAAATGCATTACTTTTCTAATTTCGATCCGTTTTATTTTAAGTTTAGAAAAAAAGAGTTCTTTTTTACCTTTCCCGCTTTTCATCAAACATCCATTAGCAGATTTAAGTATTTTTATTATTTCCCAACCAATAGTACGCAAATTGAATTTCATTTTACTTTAGCTCAAAAACAATTCAAACAATGTTTTACACTATAAAATTCATCAGCCAAGAGAAAAAACGTAAACGGCGATATACACAACTCAAAACCCAACACACGCTGCGTCATCGACATGCAATTCGTCAAAATGTTCGCGGTAAGGAAAATGTTAAGACTTTGGTTAGTGGAACCCGGGTTCCAAGTTTTAGGGTTTCTATGTTTCAGAAGTTGACCTATGACCTTCAGATCCAACCAGCTTTAGACATTGGCTTTTGGGCCAACTTTAAAGGCATATCCCACGCCAATATGGCACACAATAGACTTTACATAGGCTTAAACGTAAACCGCTTGTAATGGACGCAAAATTAGGTTTTTGAAAATGTGTTTGTACAAAAAAGCAAAAACGAAAACGCTTACTTAAGACAGTGTTTCCCATCCCAGTGGTGCGCTAACATCTCTCGCGCAATTATTTGAACTGCGTTCTTCGTTGCATTTGTATTATCTGATTCAGAAAATCAAATAGTCATATGAACGAAATAGATTTTTCCGCAACTAGTTAGTACGACAGTGCGTTACCTCCAAGTGGTACGCGACCACATAACGGTCGAGAACCACTGGCTGAAGATGTAGCACACTTTCTTACTGCTCAATGTCATTTTGCGTCCCAGATCCCGTGCAGAAGAAAGCAAATTACTTGAATTGTACAGTGAGAGTTGGCCAGCTCGACCAGTTGTAACAAAACTAACGAGCATTGTATATGTACAAAATTGATCAAGAGCACATGAACGGCACCGAAAAAATCAGCCACCAATCAAAAACAAACGAATGTCGTTGGGCTTAAACGCCCAAAATCATCATTCGAAAAAAATCATTATTTGAATTACCATCACTGGTTACAAGTTGCTATTTTCTGTGCCTGGGACAAAAACCCATAAAACATACAGCGATAGGCCGGACAAAACAAGTAAGTACCACTATAAACAGAAAACACAGCAACAAAACTCGAAAAATACTAGAAATTGAGGTCATTTTGTAAAAGGAAACGACTCTTATTCTAAAATAATCTTTAATAAAACAAACTAAACTGACCACATACACCAAAAAGTTAAAATTATCTTACACACATTCACAAGTCAAAACATAACTCAGATTTATTTTTCGAGACCGCCTGAAATGGGTGACATTTTTCTTGGGCTAATGCTTTATCGTATTGGGGATTGTGATACAATTATTCGGAACTCGATGAACAAAAATAAACACAACTCAGTCACAATTAATATATTGCAGATACAAATACAAACCAAAATATTTCACAAGATAAAGTTGGTTTCTCTGTCATGGCCTAGACATTCAATTCCAAAATTATAAGCATTCTATTTGAATAAGATACTTACGATGCCTACATTTTTGACAAAATATATTTTTTTTTGTAGGCTGAATAACTTGCAGACAGGCGCACAGGCAGATGAGCTGAAGTAACAGACCGATTTCTGTGTTTTGTTGTTCGTCGTTCGTACAAAGGAACTCTTCTCCTGCCCCAGGCTCAGAGATCCAGTTGTGTGACGAAATTCATCAGTATTTGTTTTTCCAGAAACACATGTCGTGGAAAAACCTGCCCCACGATTTGTCCACCAATATTCCCTCGGACTCTTCGCCGTGAAAACATCTTAGTTTAATCCAGCGGTAAATCCAAAAGATCGGGATGAATATGCACGGCAGGACGATGAGGATCATGATGACAAAGATGGCGAACCAGGGGTAGTTTTGTTTTGTTTGTGAACCCTGGAAATAATTATAGTTGTTTACACGCGTGAAAAAGATCTGTTTGAAAACTTGATTGATGAGCTCGAGTGATAAGAAGGGTTTTTCGGCAAATCACACACCATTAAAGAAAATCCAAGCCAGTACTTGTGTGTAAAACATTTTTCTACGTTTTGACAAACGCTGTTGTCATCATCGGGAATGTTTNTACTTGTGTGTAAAACATTTTTCTACGTTTTGACAAACGCTGTTGTCATCATCGGGAATGTTTTCCACACAAGTACTGTAGTACTTGTATATCTTTGTTGAGACTATTTAAAGCTGTAAATTGTCGACCACAGACTATTCAAAACTGCAAAATGCGAAAAGTTTTCAACATGTCTGCGTTCCATTCAAATCTGTTCTTCGAGTTTCAGTCAAGAAACCCGACTACTGTGTAAATATTTATGCTACCGACGTGGCACAGCGCGTCTTTGTCATCGTTTAAGATTCCTAGTCATTTTTCTGTCTAACATAGTGGAACCTTTTCGGTATTCTGGATTCATTTGACGCTTCGGCTGAAAGCTGTGGGGCTTTTTAATAAAACCACATTGTTGTCTACAAGTGATCTCATGTATAAAATTGCACTTAAGATTGGCGGTCTTTTAAGATTTCGCTATATTGCATTCACCCTATGCATGCAAAAGATCCCCTAAAATCTTGCTTCCAGTCTAGAATCCACTGGTCTAACATAATGGCGAATGCTTTTTTCAAGACTGCCAACAAAATCCAAACGAAAAAGATTTTTAAACAGATGTTATTTTCAGCGCAGTGTCGAGGCCGTAGATAATAGTAAAATCGTAAACAATTTTCGACGCTTGTTTCCATTCACCAATCACAAGTTAGGGTCAACAAACAAGATATACTTACGTCACCATCCCAGCCGTCGTACTGAAACGAACCAATGGCAGTTGTGTAGACATAGGCACCGAACACCACCAACAAGATGACAGGGGAGATTATTAGCCAACAAAGACGGAAATACCAATGCAGACACCAACCCGCGATGGACTTTGGCCCCTCGAACATCCACGTTAAGTCATCGTCGAAGCTAAAAAATATTTGTTTTAGAAATATCTTGTTTTAGAAACAATTTATGTAACTGTGATTTCAAAAGTTTTGAGTTGAAAATGTGAAAACTGCGTATAGCCATGGGTACTCCGATAACCATAGTACAAAGCATTGAAGTGGTCGGAATTTGACAGTCTCAAAATGCACATAGAATACAGTCGGTACGGGTGTGTATGAAATATATATTTCACTTTACAACATATAGCAATTCTCTGAAATTGAAAGAGATCTTTTTTTTACCTTTTCATCGCAAACCCCTTGTATTTTTAGCAAATATTGATTCCTTGTGTAGCAAAAAGGAAGAATATTAAAAAATTACCGGCATACTAGCTAGCGAATTGCAAACATTACAATTTTGTATCGAAGTTATGAATATTTTTCTTTTGGGCCCTAAAACCTGAAAGAAAAGTTTACTAAAAAAACAATGAACAAAAAACTAACTTACTTTTTAACACCGTAGGCCCATGCAACCACGGTGATTTCGAAAAAGGCGATTACCAGTAGAGGAATCGAACCGGCGTACGAGTTGAAAATATCAACCCAGTAATTCCCAGCCCTTGTGCAGAAAATGATGCCGATGGCGCAGGATATTATACAGACAATACCTGTCGGACAAAAAGACGAATTTTTTAAGCCTATACTGTTGATTTAGTGGCAACCTATGCCTTTAGCTCCTGAAAAAGGATACATCGGAATTCAAGAATATGACAGCTTTCCTATCAGCAATAAGTGTTGTTAGTTATAATGGTAATGTTTTGGCGTTTGTCTGGCTGACAACGGATAGTTTTTGTGCTGTGAATTTGCTTTCAATATATATATTTGTTTTCGTCTTGAGCAAATTACTTGGCACGAACGATTTAACTTTTTGTCACTGTCTGAGTCATATACGCCAAATTAAGTTTAGTTGTGTGCCTGTATTTTGGCGCTTGTCTGGCTATTACTGCTAGGTTCTTGGTCATGTTCAGGAGCAAATTGTATGGTACAAATACCGTCTATCACTGTCTGTGTCTTGTCTGTCAAAACAAGTTGCAGTAACCGAAACGAAAATTATTTTTAAGCTTTTTTGACTTTATGCCTAAAACCCAAACGCAAACAAACTTGTGAAATTCCCTGCCGCAAAATAGGAATTTGCGGTTTAACAACCGACAGCGTTTAATGATCTAGTAAATCAACGTTTTGTTCCGACCTAGTAATAAACTTTAGCGAGTAAATACTCGTCGAACCTCTCATTTCCCGCCAGCAAGTTTACGACCGTTTGTTGATTGGGAATTTCGCTTTAACTGAATTGTTATTGACCTTAGCTGTCCTCATGATCAATAAAATAAGGAAATAGGTCAAGCATTTTTCAATTGTTGTTTAACTGATTTTATAGTATTTATTGGCCATTGAAATTGGTTTTGACATTAAAACGCAACTTATAAAGAAGTTGGTTTTGGATAGAAATTTCTGGTAAACCAGGTTGATTGTTTTTTTCCATGTCACAAAATTTGACGTTTTAGTTTTTCGATATAATCAGATGATTACGCAACCGCCCTGTGCTCGCACGGTTGTGGGTTCTAATCCCGTCTCTTGGTCCTTTCGGTTTCCTTGTTCAGAAAACTTTAACAGTCCCATCATTGGTTCCGCTGCGCTGACGGAACAAAACATCAGTTGTCTATTTATCCCTGAACACTCACACGAACAATAAGTCTGTGCTACTTTTCGAAAACCTTCAAATTGTTTCGCCCACCGAGCATCGAAATAAAACATACAACAAAGTGGCAACAAGTTCACTTTCATGGTGGTCGCATTAATGAGGCGTTTACCTGTTAAAACCGGTTTGGGGACTTTCAATCCGAGGTCGAAGAGCGGGGTGACGACTCCCTCCACCGTTCCGAACATGGATCCGAGTCCCAGTGAGAGGAGCATGAGGAAGAAGAGGACGGACCAAACCGGACTTCCGGGCATGTTGATGATGGCTTCCGTGAACACGATAAAAGCAAGACCGGTGCCTTGAGAGGCCTGTAAAGTTGGATCAGATTTACTTTGCGATGCGCTGTTTAATGGTGTGTTTTTGTTTCTGAACGACTGGTGAATGTTGTTACGAAATCTACTGGACCTTTTTTTAGGTTCTCAAAAGGAACACAGAACAATGTGTATATACCACACAGTTTTAAGCCTCTCGTCATAATGCACCAATGATGACAACAGCGATTGTTGAAACGTTTGCACTACAATGTATTTATTACATACAAGCTCTCTGGCAGTTATGTTATTAATTAAGCTGCTCTCCAAGTCCGTGTTGTGTTTCTAACACAAAACAATCTCATTTAAAATACCTGATTTGAATTTTATAAAGAAACAGTCCAATAAAAGCTTGGGACATTTTTTGTACGTTTTTTAGCGTTTAGCTGCTTTAATTGTAAATTTATACATTCACAGGCAGTGCTTTTGCAAAATGTCGAAAAATCAATAAACATCTCGTTTCTTGTACCATGATTACACACAACCACACAAACATACAATTGTTGTCAATCTCAGTTTTTGACAAACTCTATCAGCGTCAAGTTTTACCTCGCTCAGAATGTCCTGGAGATTGCAGTAATCCAATGTTGTAAGATTTCCTGCTGTTGCGTTTAGGCCTTGCACCGTCTCGTCGTAGTTATCGTATGTGATGGTTCCTTCAGGGAAATTGTACGTGTCCAGCAGAAAATTGATGTTCCTGAGAAGATAGACAAAGAATTAAGTGGTTTGTGTGCGAAATACAACGAGTAAACTAGTTCAGTTGAATTCTTGAATATTAACTTTATGACTAGGACGGGTGCTTACAAAACTCGGGCTTCAGTTTAAGTCGTAAATGAATATCTGAGTATATAACTCGGTCATAAAAACCGGTTTGCAACTCGCATAATCGGCAACGCCAAGTGTTTAGCGCGACTGCATTGTGCTCGTACGGTTGTGGGTTCTAATCTTGTCCCGGTCGCTATTGATTCCCTGAAGAAAAACCCAAGCGGCATTGCTCTAACCTAGTAGAAGCCCGCTGTGTTGACCAAAACTGAAGTCACCATCGAAAAAATCAAATAAAAAATGATCCAACGGAACTGCAAAGAGGCAGGTAGCTCGACGGTGGACTCATTATGAGCATAACGCATTCAGGCGTTGTGCCGCTCACCGAGAAACAATAAAATTAAATAACCAAATCTTACCCGTCCAGGCACGTCTCATACTGAACTGTAGCTTTGTATCCCAACACAGCGAAGATGACGATGGACGCAAACACAGAAGTGAAGGAGTTGGTGAGAGCAATGATGAGCGCATCTCGTTGGCAATCCTGTTTCTTCGGGTTGTAACTCGCAAAAGCTATCACTCCTCCGAATCCGAGTCCAAGTGAGAAGAAGATTTGAGTCGCAGCGTCCAACCATACCTGAGGGTTGGCCAGAATCGTCACCTGTGATAAGATGTTTGTGTCGGATTAAAGTTTGTGGAGATGTTATGTAGACATTCTTGCGACTGAAAGCAAATATTTATTGATAGCCTGTAATAGATACTACAAGATAATACCAGTAGGTAATAGGGTATACATTACACATGTATCTTTACAGGATCATGAGATTTAAACGATGGCCCTAATGCATCGCCTGTTATGTACACAAACTTTTAAAAAGTTTTTTAACGAACACCAGAATTTAAAATGTACAAATCTGCACGATCGCATATTGTGCTTCGAATTTTGAGTAAGACGTAATCTGTAATTCACATCATTGGATATTTCGTCCGAAACAACTCGAAAAATGTTATGGATGGATGGCAAATAGATGTTCCGAAGGGCTAATTTAGTCTGAAAACATCTTTGGGTTTTTTGTAATGTGTAGGTCTGTGTGCATTTTAATTTCGCATGACTAGTATAAAGTTATGAGTCAATCATAGCTTCACGCGTGTAAAAATATAACATTAAAATAATGGAAATTGAATTTAACAACGCCGTACAATAAAAAGGTAAACATAAAACACATCACGCGATACAAGCCACACCCTAACACGGCGGCGTAATGGAAAGTTTTATAAGCGCAATGGAAAGTTACTCAAGAATCTCACGTGGTGGCGCCAACGCAATTAGTCACTTCCAAGTGCGAAGTGCTTTCCTTAAAACTGTCATAAATATTTGTCACCCTATTCGGTGCGGTTGGGGTTATGACGCATGTGCGTTCTCCGCACCACGGAGTTGTTATTCGGTTTGTAATAAACACAAGAAATAAGGTTGGTATTTTGTTTTTCTATTTGAATAAGGAACTGACGATGCCGTGATTAGGCGAAATTTAAATCAACTGTGGTAGGTCTCCAAGACAGATAATATCTTTACATTTTAAAATGTTATGTTGCTTTATATACTTCATATGACTTCGAACGTTTGGAATATAATGTAAACCTAATGTTTGTGTTGACGTCATGAAACGATTGTCCACATCGATGTCTTAAATCATATTCGATTCTCAAGTCAGATTTAGGTGCGAATTTTGCCACTGGTTTATAATCAAGCGCATGGAAATCACGTGACTTTCTAAAGCAAATAACTGACGCTCATCTATGACGTGTGTAGCTCGACAACTTGGCTGCGTCGTAAACACGAACTGTTGCGGGGACCTCGTAAAACACAAGTGTGTTTAGGGGTCATCGCCCGGAAAAGTTTCGTGGCTGTTTGTCGTCGCATGTTAGGTTTATCGCTGATTCAACCTGCCATTGTCGACAATAACACGTCCCAAGCCAAACAACAGCTTCATAAAAAGTGATTTGCAGCGGTTAAACTTTACGACGATGCACTACAGCGAAACATACATCTGAGCTTGCAACACGCACCGCTATACTCGTAAAAGTTTTTTTCCCAAGGAGCTCATTCCCAATGTCGATGTGAAATTGTTGCACAAGTTTTATTGGTTTTAAATTTAACTGACGGCCGATTTGCAACGCACATTCCGTTGGACGTCTGACGTTGAAATGGTTTCCGGAGACATTATTTCGCCTTTTAGAAACAATATACGACGCTACCGTTAAATGCACGTGGCTTGTTGGAAATGTTGACTGCACAATTTCATCTTTACAACTAGACACAAAAAATGTTTCATCCATAGCACAGCGCAATTTTGTGACGTTTGCAAAAGAAATTATTCACAGTTTACCACTTCTCCGGCGGTTATGTGTATTTCGCCCAACTTAATTTCATTTTCCTTAATTTTTCCATTAAGTTTGTTTAAATAAGTGTAATGTTTGTATGACGAAGGCGAGTTCCAATGACAATATAAGACAACAAAAATGTTGGGAACCGCAGGGTTGCTTGGTGCAGTTAACCATGCAAGTAACATACTCAGGATGGGTACATAAGTTTTTCGGAGTACCTTAGTTTCAAGAATCTGCAATGCAGGCAAAACTACCCTGACTCAACATAACTTCGTTATTGTCACGAGTGTGCCAACATTTGTCCTGTGCCTGTCGCTGCAGTTACTGGTGGAAAGCATTACGGAAAACGGCGCGAAAAAGAGATAAGCGAGGGCAGATGATTAATGACATGAATGAGCCAGCAATATTTTTGTTTGCTGATCGGTGCGCCATGCCGCCAAGCAAACACAGCTATGCTGAGATTTTCCTAAGCGGCTGATTAGAGTCACACAAACTAAGCTATGTTTGGTTGCTATAAATAGACATTGCGAGCGTTTGCGATAAAAAATGTAGAAACATCATCATTCAAGTAATTTTTTAAACTCTGATCGGGAGTATTGAGAAGACGTCGTGGGTCGAACCCCGAGAAAAAACTAAAAAAAAACTTTTACTTGCTGATGTAATGCAATAAAATTGTTTAATTTATGGGTACGAAATCAATTACTAATCTTTGAAACAGTTTAAAAATAACCAACGCATTCCGAAGTTCAAATAATAAAATAATACAAACATTAAGTTGGACCCGTAGTTTGTGACACGGGTGATTGCTATGCCGAAATTTCCCTGAAGCCGCCTATGAAAAAAACACTTCTTACTTCTGGGGTCTGTAAATTACTATTCAAACCCTAATTTTTGCCAAGAAATGTTTGGATCGTTCTTAGTTAAGTTGAGTTGAGTTTATTTCCTTTAGTGAGAGAAAACATAGCGACACAATAACCATAAAAAAAAATATGTTTGAAAGTGCACACTCGACAAACATGAAATTTGGGAAAGCAATTATCTATTACAGTTAGTCCGTATTCTGTATACCGGGTAATGATATAAATTGGACTTCACTGTAGTTTACTTTTATCAAATCTATTTTTGTACATCGGCCCGCTTAACAAAGTCCAAACTATCGCCGTGCCTACGTTGAATGAGAATAAAAGCAGCGTGGAAAATTACAAAAAAAACACAGAGTCGCTCCCTCCCTCCCTCCCTGCTCAAAGTTAATTAGTAACTTTCGCGAAAGTTTTAAGTGCTTAGCCAACAACCCGTGACATGATATATGTGGTCAGCTGGAAATGTTTGAACCCGCGTCACTAGCTGATTGCAACTGTTGCAGCGAGCCTGGGGTGTTGTTAGGGCTAAATAGCTGGTAGAACGCGTTTAAAGGTGGCAACTTTTTGACGTGAATAATCGTGTTCATCTCATTCGTGCAAAGGTCATGTACCCCAAAAATCTTTTTGTGGACCTCCGGTTGGGAAACACTGTCCTAGACCATCGTCAAACTTGACTCATTTCCCGTTAAATGCGTTAAAAAATCAGGTAAAACGGTGTTTTTAAGATTGATTCGAATTAAAACATCTCAAAATGCAATAAAGTCAATGGTACGGCTTGTGTTACGACTAACCACCCACTTGCGGTGGTTCCACACATACGGTTTTATTTTTAACCTGTCAAAACGGTTTTCTTGTCTCTCTGCTGCCTTTGGTGGCCACTCGCTTGAAGAAAAGCAAAATCCTAATATTTTTTGGTGGGTTGCATTGTTTAACGCTTGTTTTGCAAAACAAAAGCCCAGCCATGGGTGGTTTATCGATGGAAAATGTGTGTTTAGTAGTTGGAATTAATGTCACACGAGTTTACTGCGCCGATAAGTTATCGCAAGACAAACACGGTTGCGAAACACAGAGAGGAGGGGCATATTAGTTTGTCCGAATTAAACGCATGGACAATATTGGATTAGGGGCTGGTAAAGTCACCAAAGTTTGTTTGTCCATTTTGTTGCTGGTTTAAAAACAGATGAAAATAGGCTACCGGCCAGCCAAACATTTATAGATACCTTTATTAATAAAAAGACCTTTCTGTAAGTGCGTGCACTAATCGTCTGTGAGGTTAAAAAGTGACAATTTTTGTTGCTTTAAAAAATGATAGCAATCGTTTATAGCACTTTCAATGTTGAAAGCACATTGTTTTCCAAGTAAAACGACTATTTTTCTCATAGCTTTTCGTCAAATTGATGATGAAAACACCAAAAAATAAACGTTTGCATTACAATGTATTCGCCACGTACAAGCTCTCTGGCAATTATGTTTCTAATTAAGCTACTTTTGAAGTCTGTGTCTTTGGATTCTAAGACAATCGTCTATCAGGTATAAACCATATAACAGCGCAAAACTTCAGTGAAAGACACAAAGAGTAAAAATCTAGCCTGCGGTGGGATTCGAACCCACGACAGCAGCCGGCATTTGACAATCGCTGGGTTGACACCAACTCATGCATTAGTTTGTAAGGATGCCAGTTATTGCTGGCTATCACAGAGGTTACCTAAATTAGACACACTTAACTTATAGTTGGTAAATAAATTTCGACTTACGTCGGGAGTGAAGAGATACGTGACCCCTGTGGACGAACCTTTCAAGGTCAAACCGCGGACCAGGAAAATGAACAGGACCAAATATGGAAATGTGGCTGTGACGTACATCGCCTGAAAATGTGACGACACATATTAGTGACGGATATAAATGATATATAACAAAATATATTTTGATACAGCTAAACATAGAAATATCTTGCGTCAGGCCAGTAAGATATGAGGTTCATAGAAATCATATTATTAGCGCAAACAAACACATTAAATGTTTTAGGGAAAAAACATTTAGAATTTGGAGATCTCGATGTCTAATCTTGATGTCGATGTCAACTTTACGAACCTTTGTCGCGTTAAGGAATCATCTAACGACAGTCATAAACGGTGGGTTACCTTCACGTGCTTGCTGATTTATGACCCCAAATAAATCCCCAGCCTAAGGGGTGACTGGCAAATAACGCCTTTGGTCCTAAGTAAACTTAAACTTGGTACAGTTCAGTGTGTCTAGACGATGTTTGCTGTAAGCTGACGAATACTTATCCACGCTAATGGA
>QXVZ01006825.1:0-43624 GCA_008931825.1 Phallusia fumigata
TACCAAATTTACTAATAAAAAAGGTGTATACTGCATGTAATTATTAATTAAACAGTAATGTTGTATGTGAAAAATATAAACAATAAAATTGGGATGAGTAGTTTTTGGCCTCAGTAGGAATGTCTAAAGTAGAATATCAGGCCAATTCAGTTTTTGACCTAACATCTGTTGTACCCATTTTCACTCCTAAAGAATGAACTGTTATTTGGTATGGTTTGAATTTAATTTCAGGTCAAATAAATCAATTTTGCTTCTAGTTTTTTTCTGTTTTTACAACATAATTTATGTCACAAAAAGTTCATGCCAGCAAAAAAGTCCAAAAGTTGATAAACACTGCCCAAGGGTGTTGAATGGTTACCAAACTGCCCCTAATAATTAAGATGAAATCAATTAGGGTTTATATACCTTGTAAAGCGAAATTCATCTTAAATTCCCATGCAGCGGTGAAAAAGTTGATTGCCTCCAAAACATCAGTGTTGGTTCGGGAATGCAGAAGTTGACAAAGAACCGGGACCGCTTCTTGCAGTTTTTCCACAAACTGAATGGACTCCTCGTAGTATGTTACAATGCTCTATACAAACAACATTAACCAGATTGGTAAATAGCAATAACTGTTTTCTTTATGCTTTGCACTTTTAATGCTTATGTATTGTCTTCGATGGGGTTCCGAACTTTTTGGCCTGAGTGCAACAAATTCAAAGAGTTAAAGACTTTAGAAGAGAATAAATTTCAAAAACACAAAAAATTAAAAACATGTTTGTTACAGAATAGATAGATTGTGGTGCAATTAGCGAAATACATTCTGCAAACATTGGGTACATCACAATAAACCACACAAAGTGGTTAAAACATTGTCCCTGACCAGAGGATCAGGCTGTCTTGTAATGTTAACTATGGGTGCAACATGAGGCATGCAGGCTGCATGTTGAGCTGATTGGAGCAGACCCACATATGGGTCTCTTTACCAATACAGGTTGTACTATAACAGCAATTTTGAATTCCAGTTTATGTACTGCCCGTATGACACACTTTTTTATTCCTTAAAACAAACTCTAAAATGGTTTTGCGGACCTAAAGACATTAACGAACTGTTTTTACCTTTTGTTTTTCCACTTCCTCGCTTTCATTCTGTACTTCAGGGATTTTTTCTTCTGAATGTGTTTCAACCTCTGTCGTCTCATTCATCGACTTTTCATCATCTTCTTCCATCTTTGATGATTCTTGCTGATCACTGGCATCTTTTTCCTCTTCTGTCTGAGATGCAGAAGCTGCAAAAAAGTAAAACTTGTTTTTAAGGTTTTCAAGAACACGGCCTAATTATGTGTAATAGTAGCATTTGCATTTTTCGCAACGTTGATTCATTGAGACTTAAATTATGCCATGAAAGTCAAAAAACTACTTACAGCAAAATATGATTAAATAAATTCTACACATGAAATATCCTAATGTGAAACTTGTCTTCAGCTCCCTGAAATTCGAGTTAACTGTCCATGAAAAATGGTACATGTCCAAATACTTCATGTTGTCTAATGATTTTGGTCATTACATGTTATACCTATGGAGGGTTGTAGAGCCATTAGCAATTCTTTTGCTTCTTTGTGTTGCTGCTGAAGTATCGACATTGGAAGCTACAACAATAAATTAACATAAAGCTTAACATATATATATACCAAACCAAAGAATAGATTGTTGGAGTTCATGAAAACTGTTTAAAATCTACTTTATTGGCACTTTTAGTCGAATTTTAGCTTTTGGCAACCAGTACTGTCACAGTTGAACCGATTACAATGTTATTGAGCTAGATAATTTGGATTTGTAATCTTAAGCTAAATGCTGATTACTACATTCACATTTAGTTTAAACAATTTTATACTCCTTTTTTGCAATAGAGGTTGTATTAGTATTTCCATTTGGTCAGCTCAGAAAATGGTATTGATAAAAAATTCTAAAAAAAAATCCTAACGTAATGTCAATTATTCAACTAAATTTTAAACAAACAACAATAATATGTTTGTTGCTTTCTTTTGGAAAGCCTTCGCAATTACTCGAAATCCTGTACTGCAAATTTGATAATTTCTTAGCATTTGCCGTCATTATCAATGAACATAATAAAAATGGCAATATTAACATACTGTTGCAGCAAAGGGGTTGCATCGTAGCAGGGTTTCAAGCAGTTGAACAGTGGCTTTACGAACGAGATTACTTTTGTCTAGCAATAGGTTCACACCCAATTCTACAACATCAGTATATCTGAATAAAACAAAAGTGTTTGATCAATTGCGAAATTCACTTCACCAAATAGAATGGGTAAGGATAAAGTGACGATGGGTCAGGTTCCGCCAGCACCATAGGCGCCGATTTCTGGGGTGGCAGCCACCCCACTGAAGATTTCTAGGGTGGTAGCCATTATAAAGTCTATGCTGCCACCTCAGAAACTTCCAGGATTCATTATGACTGGTTTGCACCAAACACATGCAAGGCAAGCGACCTAAATATGTTTTTGTTTATTTTTGCGTGTCTCTTGTGCTATATGTACCGTTAATATTAGCGATAACAGAGAGTATAATGACATTATAAACCAATAGGTGTACAGTGTGCAATTTGACTGCATGTCAGACCACTTGTATTTGATCATTTCGCCACACCACACGGAAAAATTTGCTAAATGATCGAAGCCTATGGCCAGTACCCAACTACGGAGTACCAACTGTCACTGTTTTTATTGTCCGTTGCTCTGAGCATTAATGTTATGCTTGGTGCTTCAGCTAAGTATGCTGAACATTGCATGATAATAAGCAGGTTTTTATAAAGTGGTGACAATGCAGATACTATCAAATTTGAGCATTTGTGACTTACAAACTGACCTCTACAAACTTTAAATTGTGTTAACCAGAAAACATTAATTTTTGAAAATACAAATAAACTAGTATTGCTCCAACACAGTACCATAGCACCCACAGCATGCATTATGTCCCATTTCTGGTACTAGGCATTAAACATTATGTGCAATAAAAAAATATACTTTTACTTGTATGCCACTACATCAAAGTATGTATATACCTTTTTACAGGTAGACTTTGTTCTCTGATCAGACTGACAAAGATGTGGATGGCCTTGGATCGAACAAAAGCATTTGTGTCAAGATTCGCATGATCATAAAGAATGTCAAAAAACTGATCTCTGTTAAAATACACTTCATAAAAGTCACATGCATCGGGTCTCTAATCAGAAACTCATTTTGACACACCTAAAAAATACTTTAAATTTGACTGTTTAAAACAAAATTGTATGACATACATGCAAATAATATATAATATACCTTGCAGCTTTTGCTTTTTTCTCCAATCCTTCGCCATTTAAACAACGAACTAGAATTTCCCCCATAACTCCCAACACAGTGTTACGCATCAAGTATGACTACATGAAACATGTACAAAAAATTGTTAGTGTCATGGATAAAATATCCCTTGACATGCTTGCCACAGGTGATACACATGGTAATTATTCCTGGCATGCCAAGTGGTACTTGAATTTATATTCGAACACATTCTTTTTAACAAAATTAAAACTGTATTAAACTGTACTCTGCATTAAAAATATCAAAATAAACAGTATCTATCTGCTTTCTGTTCACCATTCAAATCAGATTTTTTGCAACACACAATACATAAAGAAAAATTGGCATGCTGCGTTTTCGAGGTCGCAGACTCCCAGCCTTCAGATCAAAAATGAAAGAAAAACTTGCAAATTAGTCTGCAACTGTGGGCATTGAACGCCTTAGTTTTGGGTAGTGATGTGCCGAAGCTTCGGTTTGCAGAATTTATTCGGTCGAATCAGCGATTTTGACGAAGATTCGGTTTCCGCCGAATAATTTGTTACGATTCGGTGTTATTACGTATCACACAATCTTTCAAACTGCACTTTAATTAATATGCCTAACAATGAAAAAGTGCAACAAACGATATATGATTGTCCAGTTACGTAACAAAACAGTTAAATAGGATAATTTTGCTGCTGTTTGTGGTAATTTATAGTAGTTCTAACTGCTAACTTATTCGGCAAAAACCGCTGAATATTCGGTTTCGGTCTGAACCTAATTTACACGATTTGGTGCATCACTAGTTTTGGGCATACAAATTTGTTCATGGTGAAACAAAAGCACCATTTAAACCTAAGAAATCATCCTTTTTTTGAAAACCACAGTTGTCAAGTCTATCGTAGGGATGTTCAAAGTAGAATAGCTGGCTATTCTAGAATAGTTGTTTTGAATCCCGAGTATCGTATTCAAGTCTTACATTAGTTTTGGCAGGATGACACACAAAAGTGTATGAACTGTTACTTTACTGTTTATTTAATATTTAAAAGGTACCTAGTTTCTTCTATTACATCTCCTGCAAGTGATTTTCCTTTAAACGTCTAACTCTAAACAATGTCAGACATGCAGTTACGTGTAAAGGTTGTAAAAACGTTTGTAATCAAAAAGTCTAAGCAAGTAAGGCAACTGATGCCACCACAAATGCACAACTGAAACGAGTTGCACAGTCAAGAACGCATTTAAATTTTTGCTGATGCTGCTGAAATTCGCTGTGATCGTCCCGTTATACTCATTGTATAGGTGCTGTTGCGTCCATGATTGTCACTTGCATTTACACACAAGGCAGACGAATTGCGCATGCTCGTTTACACGCCGTTTTTGATAAAATAATATCGGTTCCAATTACCCAATATAAACGGCAAATTTGGATTTTCTTAGGATTCGAAATTCTACTTTGAACATCCCTAAGTATATGGCAAACAAATGGTTTCCAATGCAGAACAAAAAAATATTACCTCTTCGTCCATTCTCTGTAGAAGCAAACTTATATTGCTAAGAAACTCTGCAGGGAGGAGTCGAGACAAATCAAGTATAAATGTGCAGATTGTCTTGGTACTTGTGCTATCCCTAGTAAATTCTCGTTCTGGGATGTTACTCAGTTCCCTGCAAAGAAAAAAAATTAAACAGACATAAACATAAAATAGAGACTTTTTATCCGAAAGAGCGTGGCTTTTGCAAATACCACTGCTAAAGCAATCAACATTTTTATGGCGGGTCACTGTAACACAAAATATAAACAATACAAATAAATATAACATGTTGTGGTGTGACTATTAGGGGCTGGTAAAATTAAAAAAACCAACTTGTTTACAAAATACTTTCCCAAAATTTTATGGAGCCACATATTTGGAAAAGATTGGCTAAACTTTTGATGCACCACTTGCAAAATAGTAAAAATTGCATGAGATATTTGGGGCTGCATCAGATCNGTTATTACGTATCACACAATCTTTCGAACTCCACTTTAATTAATATGCCTAACAATGAAAAAGTGCAAGAAAGGATATATGATTGTCCAGTTACGTAACAAAACAGTTAAATAGGGTAATTTTGCTGCTGTTTGTGGTAATTTATGGTAGTTGCTAACTTATTCGGCAAAAACAGCTGAATATTCGGTTTCGGTCTGAACCTAATTTACATGATTTGGTGCATCACTAGTTTTGGGCATACAAATTTGTTCATGGTGAAACAAAAGCACCATTTAAACCTAAGAAATCATCCTTTTTTTGAAATCATCTTTCATTTAAATTTTTGCTGATGCTGCTGAAATTCGCTGTGATCGCCCCGTTATACTCATTGTATAGGTGCTGTTGCGTCCATGATTGTCACTTGCAGCTCGTTTACATGCCGTTTTTGATAAAATAATATCGGTTCCAATTACCCAATATAAACGGCAAATTTGGATTTTCTTAGGATTCGATATTCTACTTTGAACATCCCTAAGTATATGGCAAACAAATGGTTTCCAATGCAGAACAAAAAAATATTACCTCTTCGTCCATTCTCTGTAGAAGCAAACTTATATTGCTAAGAAACTCTGCAGGGAGGAGTCGGGACAAATCAAGTATAAATGTGCAGATTGTCTTGGTACTTGTGCTATCCCTAGTAAATTCACGTTCTGGGATGTTACTCAGTTCCCTGCAAAGAAAAAAAATTAAACAGACACTAGAAGGGTGGCTTAGCATATATAGACATTCTACATACACTATTACCCGATATTACAAGAGGATATATTCCACACATTATATTACATTGGGTCTTATAGTTACCTGGCTATCTATGACATTATTGTTTCTGCTAGCAGAAACGCATGGGTCCCCACACATGCAAAGTTCTACATATTGCGTTTTTCAGAAAACATGTCAAGGCTATAGACATAAACAAAGCAATCAGTGCACCACAAAGACATGTTCTACAAACTGTCCAAGTTACATCAAGTTTGGACATTGTTTAATAATATTACACATTTTAGGGGGCTAGTGGGGTANATAAACATAAAATAGAGACTTTTTATCCGAAAGAGCGTGGCTTTTGCAAATACCACTGCTAAAGCAATCAACATTTTTATGGCGGGTCACTGTAACACAAAATATAAACAATACAAATAAATATAACATGTTGTGGTGTGACTATTAGGGGCTGGTAAAATTAAAAAAACCAACTTGTTTACAAAATACTTTCCCAAAATTTTATGGAGCCACATATTTGGAAAAGATTGGCTAAACTTTTGATGCACCACTTGCAAAATAGTAAAAATTGCATGAGATATTTGGGGCTGCATCAGATCAGACAAAGATTATTGGTCTCTTTTTAGCCTGTTGCACTTAAAAATGAATGCAACACCAAGTTGTGTCATGTCTTTGGATTAACATTAGCCAAAATTACAGAAAAATGTGAATTTTTCTGCCTTTTTTCTCGGGGACTTGGGCATTGGCTTAAGGAACAGGGTCTATTTTTCTTTTTCTGAACAGTTTGTGCCCTGCTCGCCTACCAAACTCACCATTGCATGAGGGGGCATCTGGACTAGAAACCATAGCAGATATTCAATGCCTTCTTGCCACACAATAATTATTGTTGTTGGATTATTAAACTTATTATAATTAAATCTAATACAAACTAGATTAATCTAAACCTATTGTTGTTTATTCTTTTGTTAGGTGGGCACAAAAAAACTATTGATTGATAAATTGATTGGCTGTTATGGTGCAGCATCCTTTTAAATTTTGATAAAGCACCATTACAATGCATATTTTGGGAACCACTGCTTTACAAATTCCGAGAAAAATTTGGTTTTACTTACCTCATGAGCTCAGACACTAATGTTTTACACTTGAAGCTCTCCACCCATAACTGTACAGCTTCAGAAAGAGGAACAGCAACATGCTCAAAGTGCTGTAGCATTTGTATAAGTTTCAGTGATGCACTAAGAGACTGGTTGTGTCTGTGTGAAAGTAAAAACTTCTTTTTGATGCAAGAAATACTGAGCGACAGAAGTGATAATTAGAACATAATGTCGGTACTATTATGGGTTTGTACCTTGTTAGAAACAGTTTGACAAAGGCTATCATTGGGCTTTCCATCCGAAAGAGAATTTGTAAATAAGGCAGAAATTTCAACTTCATAGTTATTTTATTTATGATAAGTGTAGTTTTTCTTTTAAAGTAGACCGGTGGTTTTTAGGCAGCGCAAATTTATTGAAAATTTGTAGTGTGTACATATACATGTATTTATAGACGCCCACTTTCTAAAATCGGCGGGGCAAAAACGTAAATTCCTCAGTCGCAATGCTTTGCCCAATGTGCGATGTTACCTCGAAGATAGTGAAGAACCTAACTGCACAAAATTGTGCCTTTCTACTTGTCCGTTTCATACCACTTCGTTACTTAAAAAAGCATTGTGACTCGCCAATCGTTGCGTTACATCACCTATGTGCAGAAGCAAAGTTATTATTACACGGTGGGAAAAGGCAAATATACATCTTCTGCTGAACAAGTTTTGCCAAAAGCTGTTTGCACATGGCTGTTCAGTTGTGGCGCCCAGAACACAATATAAGGCTTGAACCCTAGGAATAACGATGTAAAACTGACTGGCCTTTTAACCTAGGTGACGTATGAACAAATGCATCTTGTCAACGTTAGTCGCCTACAAACAGCTCCAATCTCAACGTTAGTCGCCTACAAACAGCTCCAAATAAACGTTGGTAAACACCCACTAGGAAAATATAATGCCAAACTTTGTCTACCTACCTGACTTAGTTTGGTGCGGGTAGGAGCAAGTGACACCTAATGCGCATTACAGTGCTCCACTGCATAAATTACAGACCATCATAATCGATAGTTAACGTTATTCTTAATCGCAGTGATGTTGTTACGACAGTGATAATCTATACCAAGGATTGTGTCACTGCAAGGTAACCTAAGAATTGCGTATTTCTGTTGCAAAGCATTGTCTGGGTGACGGTCTTATCAGGTATTCGACCAACGTAAATCAACTTTGGTTTTCACTCTTTCAATAAAGGATATTATGTCATAAATAACAGACAAAAATAGAGCGAGGGGATTCGGCGATAATGTTTTTTGTTGACAAACATTCCTTGTATCGTTGTACTTTTGTTACATGCGAATGTGAACATGTAAAAGTTAACACTGGGGTTCAAGTTAATGACGCTACGTGTTTGTGAGTCGTTGTACTTGTATATAAAGCTGGTGAGACAAAGTTTAAAACATGGAACATGTGCTTAAAATCGAATGGACCAAAGTAAAAGTTTTTATTGCGGGATTGGATTAACTAAACCTCAAATACACGGGGAGGCGACGCCAGTGCATGTATTTCAACATAAACAAATCAAACTGGTTACATACAAAAGTAGAAAGTATTTTTTTGCATGAACACTAAGTATGTTATATTTGACTTACTTTTTTGTTATGCATCCAAGTAGATGAAAGAGGACTCCTTTTAGTGGTTTTGCTTTTATTAGTGTGGGATCTTCCATCAGTTTGTAGCAAAGGTTGCTAATTAAACTGCAAAACAAAAGTAAGTACACTTTCAAATTAATATACGTGCTGATATTTTTCATCATGTTAAATGGTTTGCATCCTATGGGATGGATATATTATCTGATACCCAGCAAAGTGTGCGTTATATAAAAAATCAAATAATTTTTAAATCAAAATCAAAACACCTTGGAAGTTCATCCTCGACAATCTGTGAATCCCACAATCTATGAATATCCAAATCAACAAAATTCATCAGTAGCTGCAAACTGTGTTGACATTCTTTCTCCCAATCCATGCCTAAAGTAATTTTAAAAAAATAACAAATAAATGCCAGCTGATGTAAATACTTGGAGAATTTAAGGAGCTTGGGAATGATGACAACACACAATTAGATTTAACATGACATTAGATTCGTTGCCTTATTGTTTTATATTTCACAAAACATTTTCTTCAATTTTGACTCTTTGGAGAGGTGTGTTTAAATGTTACAGGGCATACAGATGTTTCAGAAAAAGGGTAAACCTCCTATCACTGAGCATAGGCATAGTTCTGCGAACTACCGGGGGTGCGACATGTGACAATCCAAGGTCGTTTGAATGCTGCCTTGATGTGCGCTGAGTTTTACGAAAATGTTAGGTGGCAGATGTATGTCATACGCCAAGTATTGTGACGTTACACACATGTACAACGGCAAGATTCGGAGTATCTTGCCCACCTGACAGAACTTCCTATTACACTTTGTTCGTTGGTACACTACTTTGCTCACAAAAAGCATCAAAAGTTTCATGGCGTGTAAGCAAGACTAAACTGTTACACTGTGGCAATCAAACTGCAGAATTTTATAAAGTTGAGAAAGATGGAAAAAGAAAGCTAAGTACAAGGACCCGGGTATATATGCATTTAGTCACATGGCACTGAACATGTTTCTACTTTAAACATCTCTAAAAATGACTACAAAAACTCTTATTCATATCCGAAACCTTTCCAGCATTTCCACTCAGCAAGACAAGGCCAGAAAAATCTATCCTGCAGTTGGATTCAAACCTACCATTCAGGACTGGTGCCTAACCTACTGAGTTACGCAAGTTCATAGAAAACCTGCCAAGCGTCAAATCACAGACACAGCTGCCTACTACATGCTGCACATGTCAGCTTCTAGTTATATCGCAATCAGTGCATATATTTATGAAAAAAAAACTGTACCTACCCATGTTTATAATTGACTTTGGTTTTGCTTGTTTTCTTCCTTTTGGTGATGACGGTATCATCCCTGTGTTTTGTGTCGACTGGTTATGGAAGCAGAGTGTCATTTCCACAAGCAGGTAAACATTCATCTTCATTGCACACAAATTGGATTTCTTGTTTGCGGAATCAGACCCAACATCATTTGCCAAAAGGTCGGAAAGATATTTTCCCAAAACACCACTGAAGGTCTCACAACCTGTACAAATGAATTTTAAGTTTAAATGGCAATGTTTATAGATTAGCCAGTTATTTTGACTAGTTGTTTTGAAATTTTAAAACCCAAAAGTCATTTTTTGTCCATCGTCTAAACCTGTGGTCAAAAAACTGCTTCTGTATTAGCTTGTAGTATAGAATGTTTCACTCTGTGAGGGCTTCAGATGCGACGAAAGACAGATTTTGGGCCTTTGTAAAAAGGATTGCCAACCACTGGTCAAAACCATGCCTGGCATTGAATCATTATAGTAACATGTGTAGGGTGTCAAAACATCCAATTTCAAGACAGCTAGTTACTTTTGAGCCCTGGTACAAAGATTCAATATTCTACATCGATCAATAAGTTATGTAACGAAAGCTTGCAAGACTAATTACCCTTTTTCAAAATATTCCAGGCCAGCACTTTTGTTATAGAGTCTGTCTCAGAAAATTTTGAAATAATAGTAAAGAAGACATCAAAGAATTGGTCAATTGTGGTTCCATTTGATCTCAGTAGGACTTTTTTTGCTTCTGGAATGCAACGAAATAAACTATTAGTTTTTTTCCAAAGTATGTTGTATTTTGCACAAAAATGGATCTTTTAGCTTAGTCATACATTTTAGTGACTACATTATACATAAAAAAGTAAAAAAAATAAAAATTCAACACAAAACTGGTTGTCAACTCCCATTTAATAATTAAATGCCTTCAAAACTTTGGCTACTCTAATGACAAAAACAATTTTTGGCAACATAACCCAAATTAAAAAACATTTTTTCAAAGAATTTGCATCGAACTACTGAAAAATAATGCATTTGCAAGCAAATCAGATCACAGACAAACATGTACCACAGCGAATGTTAATGTATTTTTTGGTGTTTTGGGACAAACGTTATATTGTCCAAATAACTGTCAGCAGGCTTTTTACACAAAAAAGACAGGATTGTCAAAAACCATAATTCTACTAAAAATACCTTGAAGTTTAATAGGAATGTGTCTGCTAGGAATCAACTCCTCCACATAATATTGGCCTGAAGCGCATTTTTGCAAATCTTCTTTGTTTTCCGGAATGACAAAATTCATTTTTGCTCACGAGTGTGCAAGAGTTTGGGACATGACAAACAAAAAACTTAAAAAGCTTCTGTGTCGCTAAACGAGTATACTGAAATGTGAACTGATTTGCATGTAATAGCAGTGTCGAAAAATTGAAAAATACAAAATGGAAAAACATAATTTTGTCACAATATTATCCAAGCTCTTTCTAAAATCGGCAAAACGCGCGCATTTTTATGTCATGGTTCATTGAACACGGCCTTCAAAAGCGGAATACTTGCATAAAGAGTTTGATTTCTATGATTTCAATGCAGATTAGTTATAACAATTAATTTGAATCTGTCCAAATAATTCTATTCATTCAATCCAAAACATTCTGATAAATGGATCAGTCAAACCACTGAATGTTTAAACGCTTTTAGTTTTCCTGTCACAGAGTACAACTGCCCTATCCCAAAATGTTTTTAACTGTCGTTAAACAAGTTGCTTTGTGGTACCTAAACCAACCAGGTACCGGTTCACAGGCAAATCTAGTGGTTGAACACTTTTTAAACGCCAAGATAGGTGAGTGGGCAGTGATTATTTGTTTTCTTTTATCCTCAGTGGGCGGAACAACGCCTAAATGCGTTATGCGCCTAAGGAATCTGCCGGCAAGATACCTGCTCAAACCCGGGGCCAACTTACTTCATAAAGTCTAATGCACAATAAATCATAAATTTTATCCCCATTTTTGTTGTCTTCAAATAACTCTGAAAGTATAGGGGCACCAAATGGTTTCGTACCGCAGAGAAAGATTGTTCTTCGCAGCGCTGCAGATGGCAATTCTATTGGTTCTTTTTGATTTTTTCAAGATGGTGGATCAATCTACCGGTTTCCACTGGGTTGGAACAAAGCCACTTAGGCTTCTTGCTCCAGGAAACAGAAGTGACCGAGACAGGATTAAAACAGGAAATGAGGTTAATCAGTCGTTTGTACACTAATTGTAACCGAGCTTTAGGAGTTAATTTCTTGGTCTCTTGTGTTTTTCTGGGCAAAGAATAAAAGCAGCATTGCTACAAGTTGGTGAACCCAAGGGGTAAACCAAACTTACACCAAATTATTGTCGAAAATACCCCAAGGAAACAGCAATTATCAGTTCAACTCAAAGAGTTAAAAAAGTAGCTCGACAGTGGACTCATTGCAGGCATAACGCATTCAAGCGTTTTCAAGACCTAAAAAAACAATCTATATTTTAAACTTCCGCTACGCAAAAAAATGGCTCCCGTCGCGTCTTTGATTCTTGGAATTATTTATTTGTTTTACAATCATTCCGCCGACAGCTAAAGTAAAGACGACAAGAGTATAAGTTATCACAATCGTTGGGAAATTGAATTTAAAGAATGTGTTGAGTTGTCCGATAATTCGATTTAGCAATAAATAACAATTTGTGACTTCGCTTCGAAACATGTCGCTGGAATTTTGCTGAAATTGAAGCCCGTCAATATCAAAAAACGCAAGAAAACTTTATATTGTTGGCATATAACAACGGACAACCTATACTTGAGGGAGTAAAAATAAAAACAAACAACAGCTTCATTTTTACGAATGCTTATTCAATCCTTGGCAATATAACGCTGCACAACGGAGTTTTTACATTATAGGTACAGTTGCAGCGCTAACGCATGTAATGCAACCTAATACTTCCTATAATTGGTCCCAAATCGCTGAACCCTTTTCCTGCTAGTACGGTAATTCGATAGCAGCATTTTGGCAAGTTGCAATATCCTGTCCTCGATTTTAACGTTTAAACGTTAATTGTGCAAAGGGCGTTGGAGCGGGGATATGCCCACTAAAGTAAATGTTTTAAAAAATCCCCAATTTCATAGCACAAGAATTATAAAACAACAAAAATGGCAGGACAGGACAAGCAAGCGCCAAAATAGTAACAACAACACCTTTAAGAGTATGTTCATTAAATGGGAAATGTACACCTTTTAGTATGAAAACTGATGTTAAGATTAAATTCTGATTAAAAAAACACCCTTTAAATTATTTGTGATGATATTTCCATATTTTTGTAAGGAGACACAGCGTGGAACACTTACACGGAGGAAATACAAGTAACAAAACACGATCCCAAACACCAACGTTTTTAGCGGTGGTACTATACACCGCATGGTACCGCATGGTACCGCCCGATATCTTAGGAAGGTGTGTGAAACCCCAGGCATGATACCCGCAGGAGTAAATATAAAACCCCATTGGAAAGTATGATACCCAATCCAAGAATATGAGACCCCATGGGGAGAATGAGACCCCGTTGAAGAGTATGATGCTCAATCTAAGAATATATGACCCCATGGAAGAAAATGAGACCCCATGGGAGTGTACGAGGCCCCATGGGAAAATAGGAGACCCCATGGGAGTGTACGAAACCCCATACGTATTTAATACCACCCCATTTTTAGCTGTGTGTACCAAATGGCATATGACCAAAAAAGGCAACACTGCATTTGCCGCATTTGTACGGGCGGGCCCCTTTTGTTTTGTCGGGGTGATTGTTCAGGTTCTCAACGCTTGTGAAAGTCTTTCCACAGTATTGGCATGGCAGCTGCTTTACCAAGCGACTAGTGCACTCACGAGGTACGTGCATCCTGTCGACATGCATTTTCACATTCGCAGCACTACCAGCAGCGTAAGGGCAATGCTCGCATTTGTAGGGTTTGTAGCCTGTGTGCGTACGTACGTGGTATTTCAGCACGTGAAGCTGGGTAAACGACCTGTTGCAGATCTTACATGCGTACGGTTTAAACTCTTCGTGAATTTGTCTGATGTGTGCATTGCGGGAACTTGAACTTGTGTAACTTTTGTCGCATATGTGGCATTTAAATGGCTTTATCCCTGTGTGTTTGTTCATGTGAACAGTAAGGTCTTGTTTTTGTCCGAATCGCTTGCCACACTCTTTACAAACATGAGGTTTCTTCTTCTGGTGAACCACTCGCATGTGTTTCTTCATGCTGTCAATATGCACAAACATTTTGTCACATTTAGGACAATCTATTGTTTTCTCCAACTTGTCATAAAGTCCTTGGGCTAGTTCTTTATCAGTTTTGCTGCAGGCAATTCTTTGTTTTCTTGTTCTGTGCTTGATCAATGTATGTCTCCTAATAGCTGCTCGGTACCATGTTGAGAAACGACAATAATGGCACATTAGTTTTGTTCTTCGTTTCTTGTTTTGCTTAGACCTATTTATGATCTGTTTTACCAATTTGTTTCTTAACATGAGTTTCCCTTTAGACGTCTTGGTTTCACTGTATTTTGATTTCCAAAGTTTTTCTGCAGGTTAAAGTTATTAAATTTAACATACATCAACCTCTTTGACTGCTCATAAAACAATCCAACATACCTTATTAGAAAGCATACTAAAACTTTATCACAACTTTTTAGTCAAAATTCAGATTGTTTAAAATAAAAAACTCATTTTGGTTGTAGTGCAGTAAAAATTCAAAATTTATTTGTTTGACTACTATTAAGATATAATATCTTACTTGAGGAAAATAAAACTAAAACTCAGCATTAACTATATTAGAGTATAAAAACTTCTCAGCAAAGAGACCAAAACCAAGTACATCATTCAAAAAGAGTAATCATCACAAAAAACTGTAAATGCTTTCACTGTGTTATACATCAAAAAAGTCAGACAAAAACAAGCAGATGTAGAATTTTCAATGTTTCAAATATGGTTTGTATTTGATGTGCACCAAAAGCCTGTTGGGTTTTTGTAGCTCATATTTTGTGGCAAAAGCAGGTGATAAACTTAAAAATATTGTGTTTTTTCACATGTTATGCAATATGTCTACATTCCACCCGAATACATATATTCTGCACAGTATATATACCTGCTACAGTCTCTTGTTTCTTCATAAACTTTTTGATTTTTTGAGGGTTACCTATTACTTTCACTAAAAACTCGTTCAGTTTTTTCACTTAGCACCGATTTTTTGTCGGTCACCTGCAAAGCAGGGTGTGTGTCCAAACATCTGCAAATAAAACTTATTAAATTATAATTCCTAACCACAATCAACACAGAAATAATTTTATTTTAAAAGAAAAAAGCATACCTGACAATGCTTTCATAGTTCAAAAAGATCTTTGAATGTTCAAGAAGATTGTCGGTACTCATGTCAAAAGTTTCCATTTTGGGAAATGTGACTTCGAAAGTATAACAAAATTGTAACACAAAGCTTCTAAATCATTGGACCTACCCAACACCAAAGTTGGATCTCCTGCAAACAATTAAAGCTGACTAATAAAAAGCAAACATTTAATTAAAACTTAAAACAAATTTGAAACATTTTAGTGTTATCAATAATGAATGTAGCCTACCATTTTTGTCTGAAATCGTTACCTGCGTCCCTTTGTTTAAGGACTTCTGAACAATTATCAAGAACTACGACACCATTACTAGAGACTGTTTACACTACACTGTTTAATCGTCTCTGTTCTCACAACTCCCGTTTCCCTGTGAGACTAAAGTTTCCCGCCAAATGTTAAATGAGTGATGACGAGGTAAATTTACAAACAACGAAGTAAAGATACTTAAATTGGCCTGACTTGAAATGGAATATTTACATGAAATTTAGTTTCGTAGGCGACTCCTGCTGTAAATAATAATTCGTTTTTAGTTTGTAAAACCTATCACAACGCTTGCATGTTAAAGGCAGTCTTAAAACCTTTACATGTCTACATCGACAGCTGTGTTGCGTTGCATTTAATAGATGCTTTGTTGGAAAATGCGTATAAACCACTATATAAAGTCGGACATGCTTTGTATGTGAAAACTCGACCCAAGGACCTAAAAAAGCCTGAAGCCCTTAAACACCTTAAGTCTTTAAAGCTCCTGAGCTTGCCAGGATGGAATTCTTTTTTGCTTGTTTCTTATCCTATTTAAATGAAAACAGAAAAAACAGTAAAACATTATGGTTGACTAAGAATCTGCATGAAAAATTGCTGTAGAGTCGTGTTTGTTGAGATCAAAATTGTATAAAAGCAACTGTTTTAACAATTTCATTTGAACGCTGATTTTCTCTTGACTCTGAGACCTTGCTGATCTTATAGTTTTGGCCCGCGGCTTAGGAAAGGTTGCCGACCACCGACTTAAACTTCACCAAATGTGTTTCATGTGACCAAATCTCAGGTAGTAGTAGAGCGAGGTGTCACATTTATAGATGTAATGTGCTGTTTTTTGGAAATGACACCGATTTGTTTAAAAAACAGTATTGTAACCTAGACCTAACCATACTCTTTTTAGTTTACAGTTACTTGTAGCTTTTGTGAAACAATATTCCGTGAACTACCACAACAATCTTATATTTGGCGTAGTTTTATTATACATGCACGCATTTCCATCCATTAACTAAATAGCAACAACATATTCAGTTTACATAAACCTTTGCCACTACACAAAATGTTGTTTTGTTTACGTTATCAAGCATATTGCTGAGTGGACATAAAGGGACAGACCAACGTTGATTTGAATATTTGTTTATTCAGATGCTCCCAATTTGGCTTTCTTTATTTACATGAAAACAATTACGATACAACATTAACAGCAAGTGGTTCAAGATTTCACACTTCTGTGCCTAAAACTTTTAGGTTATTGTCTAATTCATTAAATATGATGTACAAGTTTTGGGCTGTTTTTTGGACGGAATTTACATCGCTTTGTTTGAAAAGTGACGATCTACTTTTTTCGTCTAAATCCTCAATGGACTTATACCTTCCGAAAACTTCATAAAATTTGTTTAAACATCTGTATGCAAGACACTCGGTGTTTTTTTCCTTGTTTAGCTTTTCAAAACAATAACCCGACAGGACATTAATCGCCTCCGGTATAATAATCTTTCGTTCACTTTTATCTGGGACTTTGCTCCGGAGTTTCGTTATATATTTCGTAGCTTGATGTAAAAACCTTGTTTGGCCTTCATCTGTGAGAAAAGCTCCCACCTTGAAATAAGAAGTGTTTATAATTCGCCAACACTAATTTTTGCACAGAGACTTAACAAGCATAGTGGAATATTGGCAATGATATTAGTTTGTTTGCATGTTGAATGCGTTTGTCCACAATAAGTCCCCCGCCGAGCTACCTACCTTAATATTGCAGTTTTTATCATTTGATTTTGTCGATTTTTGAACGATGGTGACTTCATCTGAGTTGGCCCAAATTGAAGTCACCATCTTTCAAAAATCAATGCCGCGGTCGAGATGGGATTTGAATCCCCAACTTTGTGTGCACAAGGCAGTCTCGCTGAACACTCGACCATCTTGGAGATTATCACAGCTCATATTGTCATCACAGACTTTTTGTTCCATATGGATTTAATCTTTTGCAGCAAAAGTACATGTGTGACACAAATATGACCCATCCCACCAAGCAAACTCTGACGTGTCACTTCACGGCTCATCCACCATGCAGTGTAAAGATCCTTGACCCAAAACTGAGTTTTTCGTCATACAAATTGGACACGTGAACAATTTTACAATCCAGAAAGTAGTGCTGAAAAGGCCGCCACTATTATGCAGTAGCTTAAGGTTCAAATGTTAGGAAACAGCAAACACATCTGGCTGGTCGCTGTCGTTAACAGTTTGAAAAAAAAAACTTTAGTCCAACCACATTTACGAGAGTACACAGGCAAAAAAAACGTATCTCAGTGTTTCTAATTCCTGTTGTTGTAATTGTTATTATTGTTGTTGTTGTCATTATGTATGCTTGCTTGTGTAACATAGGCACACGTGCTTCCGTGACAGTCATCAGCGCTTGTTATCACAGGGAGTTTTCGGCGAAGCTGTTTTTGTGTCCATTTTTTCCTTACGATCTTCCCTACGTATTTTTGAGTATTTTCGTCTTGTAGGTTTTTGGTTTTGGTTTATCCACAAAGTGGGGGCCTTTTAGTTTCAAACTGTTCTCCCATTACTCCCTGCTACACGTGATGTTTTCTGTCAATGCTGATCAAGCCCAAGTTTTGGCGCAAAAATTACATCCAAATCATCAACAGGATGAACGAATTGGAGCTTGAACAAATTATTTTTTATACAAACCGAAGAAATTTTACTATTTGCGTCGCATGCTTTGAAGGTGTTTAACGCAGACCTTACATTTTTAGTCGCGTCGCAGAATGTAAAAGCTATTAAGGTTGCAACACAACGTTAACAAGTAAAACTTAAAAAAAGGACTCTTCGTTTACCTTTTCGTTTTCCATCCATTTATGTAGGTATCTGTCGGTAATTCGACGCCCACAAATCAGCTAAAATCAAAATATTATAGAGACTGTTGCATTTTTCTGCCATGATTTTGCGGACTTCATGATAAAATAATATCAGTGCCAAAATGGGGCCTTTTGCGTGACTTTTGCAAAAAAATTTTGCGTGTGAGAGTTGCGATTTGATTTATTGGTAAATGTGCACTATACTATGTAGATATGACGTCCCATGCTTTCGACGGCTGTATTGGTGATAATATGGCCAAATAGATATTTTGCGGTCATGAAATTAGAGATGGTCCTTTTAAATTGGGTAAATACAAGTGTTCTGTTTGACCGAGCACATAGCATCTCGTGTCGATCTATATGGTACTCGGGGTGTATCAGGACGTCACCATATATGACATTACAGTAGAACAGTTACAATATTTTATGTTTTTAAACTAAAGTTCAAACAACTTTAAACGAAAACTCTCGAAACTCTAATTGGCAGTGTTGGAGAGACTCAAGTGAGTGACTCGGCTCGAGTCCAACTCGAATTGCCTGTATTAAATACTTGACTCGAGTCCTTGCTTTGGTAAGACTCGACTCGGACTCGTCACACTAAAGACTTGACTTGAGACTCGTTACCCACGCGTCTAATTGGTCATTGTTATGCGACGTTCAGTAAACTATGGTTGATGAGCGAGCATCAACAAAACTGCGACGCTCGGTACTAGCTCGGGTTATCTCTAGTAAACATTGTGTACAAAAATAGCGACGTCATCAAGCAATCATCTTAAAAATAGCAAAATGGTGACCACTAAAACAATCGCGTTTCGCATGACAAAACCCCTTTTTTCAATCAGCACACGTAGCTCAATCTGACACAAAAGCGCAAATCTTAAAAAGTAGATCACCCGGTTTGGTTGAAATGAACAGGGATATAGGCAACATATCCTTAATGTTTTATAATTATTTTCACTGACGGTTTTAAGAGTAAACAATCACTGTATAAAACGACTTACATTGTCTTCTTTCCTGATTAGGTCGTTCAAAAGTTGAAGGCATGCGTTTAAGTCGATAGTTGTTTTGTCAGCACTTAGCTCACGCCTTATTTGTTCTGCTGCGTCTTGATATTCTTGGGGACGATCGTTTGCTGATTTGTATATTGCCTAATGGAGTTGATTTTTTAATATTTATGAGCAAAATAAAGAGAAATGTTCAGGTCAAATTATTCCGTATATTATCTGTTTCGTTTAACTCCAGACACCCCCCCCCCCCCCCCCAATTTTTACCATTGGGTTGGAATGATTCCAATGTAATCGGAAAATATAAGAAATGATGACGTATCAAGTATCAAGCTGTTAAACTTGATACCATCGAGTGACGACAAGTTGAAGCTATGAAATACGGAGGTATGATATAAAACACAAGGTCGCACAGATGTTAATGGCGTTCATGCAATATCATATTCTAGACAGGCAAAACTCTACATGCACACAAATCGCATCTTATCGTACGTATTTTTTTGTTTTAGTGTTGTGTTTGCTTAGCTTTCCAAATTTCTACCGTTAGTCGAAACTTGTGACCAAAGCGATCTGTGATATCTTGCATTGAAAAACAAGTACATTTTTAGTGTTAAACAAGCTGTTTGCTCTTGAAAGTAGAATTTGGCCGAATTTTCTGTGATTTGACCGAATTTTGTCAGTTGAAATTTGAACCTGGCAACTCTGCCTACAAGTTTATTAAAAAGCGCTCCGTGGTTCAGAGCGTTCTTCGAAGTTTTTGGGCAATGGGTGTTTATGTTGTTGAGCATAATTATGGTGCACCAATGCTAACAAAGTTGGTTTACATGCCTTGTATAAACATATGGCAAATAATAATGTGGCCTGAACAGAAATCTACCAGTCGCATTGTTGTTTATCAAACACATTTGTATTTCATGTCCCGGGACCCATACGAGGGTTGCAGACCTCTGGCAAATTGTTTGTAGCAAACAGAATCAAGATGGAGAATAGGCGTTTGTTAGTTGTTTGTTATTGGCGTTTGGCAGACCGAAACCCTATTTAAATTACTTGTGCGCCAAGGTTTGTTAGCATATGATGTGTTTTCGAAAGGTAAGACGAACTGCTTTTGTTGTCATTCGCGCGTTTACTGAGTTTTCTTGGTCTAGGCAATTTTTTGCGTTTGAAACCCGAAAGAAAACATGCACCGGCTTTGGCAAGCAACTTTATCAAATCTACAACCATATTCTGCCTCCGCAAATTCAACTCCACTACAACAACGTAACCAAGACAACAAGGTTGTTGCGCTCCCGTTACTCTGAAGCATGCTGCTGTACGTCACAGGATGCTGTGGAATCGGGCGCAACCACTGGCGCACCAAGGTCAGCTGTGCACAGACTGATTATAAATTTGTAACATGAAGAACCTCCAGGTTTCATCTAAACAAATTTAGAACCCGAGTTGATACAGGATGTCTAGTTTATACAAAAATGATGCAGTTAGCGCTAAAGAGAAATTTGTACAAATATAGAACCGAAGTCCTACTAACCATCTGAATGCTCTCGCCGCTAATAGTGCATCTAGTAACGTCAGAAGTCGTCATTCTGCAGTTCTTGAACAAATTACCCACTCTGTTGCCCACACACGTGATGGATTTTAATCATTTGTTTGCGCAAAGTCAGTTGCAACACTTTTTAATGTAAAAACCAACGCTGAACTGTGCATGGAGATTTATTTGCGGCTTCAATCATCAATCTTGCAGTTTTAACCAAACTGGCTGTAACAACTGTTACGCTTTTGCTGCCAGAACAGCCGAAAATGGCTAAAAAACTTTCGAAAAACAAAACAACATTTTCTGCACTCTTCATATTTATTGGCTGACATTACTTTCGCTGATTTCGCAAATCCATCAAAGTTAGTGGGAGAGATTTGACTTTTGTGAGTAATTTTTGAGTTGACGACGTCTCATTTATAGGCGGTAAATTATGACGTCACAATACAGATTTTTGTACTGCAACTAATGGCTTACCCTTCGTTAAGGCAGCCTTAAAACGCCGTTGATCGCTTAACTATCACAAAAGTATCATTGAAATGTGCTAAATTTAATGCAATAGCAAACCAACTTTAGATGCTTGAAACCAGATTTAAGGTTTCGTCTTATATAATAAAATACATCTTTATTACTAAAAACAAGAGAACCAAAAACATGAGGTGGACAAATCAATCCGTTCTCCGGTGTCTAAGCTGTAAGTTCCAGTTTGTTTAATGTGGCGCCAGTAAACCTGTCCGCTGGCACTGTTGGTATTGTGGACGTTTTTTTTTATTACTTGTTATTCGACCTTCGTATAACAGCGTTTCACGTTACGCTTTGCTGTACATTCAAAAGATGTTTTAACGAGGTCTTGAAACCAACCTTACTTTCAACTTAATTTTCGCCCGACTAGATAATTAGTCTTAGCACCTAAACGGGCCAAGTCCTTTTTACATTTTTAACCTTGAGATAAACAAAACCAACGCACCGAGACAGTTCGCAGTTATTTAGACTGTCGTAAATCATTAATCCACTACGCCTTACACGGAACTAGATAAAACAACCTGCGATCTCAGACAAAGCAGCCTTTGTGATTTCAAAAACCAGGCGATGAAGTTATTAAACAGACCTTTGCTGGAGGTTCGAAAAACTAAAACAAGAACTTGAAACAGATTTATAAAATTTGAACTGAGTATCTGTTACGGAACGTCAAGGTTTGTTAAAGAAGCAGTACAAACTTTTTGCTGTGTGGTGAAAACTGTACACCAGTACCTCGCATGAAAGGTTTTTAGTTCGGTTTTCTTACTCGGCAGGAAAAAGTCGACTAAAACGTTGCAAAAGCAAAAAGATAATCTAACAGGTCAATTGGCAATGTTGAACCAATAAACACAGGCCGCTTATACCAGTAGTGGCGGCCGTTCTTGACGCTTGGTGTAATGGGCTGTAACTCACTGCAAGCAGAATGTTGTAAACAAAAGCCTACAGCTAGCGGAAAATTTAAATATAAAAGAAAGTTGACAAACGTTCGAAAAATGGTATTATCTGTAAAAAGTTTGTAGTTGTAAAGTACATTTTAAATAGAAACGGACATCGCGACAAACAACACTATTGTGCAAAACGATCAGCCAAGATTTTACACCAAAACAACCTTAAATCGACTGATTTTTTGTGCAGCCTAACTAGATAGCAAGTTTTTATTAGCTGTGAGTTGTCAAAAATGACACAGAAAGTTTGTCAGCTCATCGACAACGAACTGCACTTCAACCTCGAAGCGTTCAAAGAAGTGATTACAGACGAGTTGCTAGATGTTCCTATTGCAATTTACTCGATTTCGGGACCAACAAGAACAGGAAAATCGTATCTTCTCAACGTCCATCATTACCTTGCTCAAAGACAAACGACGTGCGTGGATGAGGTAAACATTTACACCAGGTGTTGACAATCCCTGGCCACAAGGTGTCATGACACGCCAACTGATTTAAACTAGATTTTACAGATTTAACGCTGAAATATTCAGCAATGACGTCATTAACATGGCACGCGGGGCAATTAGGATTTCGACGTAAGTCGTAAACTGGCACGCTACGTTTAAAATGTTGCCGACCGCTAATCCACACAAAAACTCATTATTGAGCTCAGTGTTGTTCAACTACATGTTGTTGTGGGCCAGTAGAATCTCTCAGTTCCGCGGGCAAAAGTTTTACAACGAAAGCACTAAGTATTAGTATTAAGCTACTAAGCAGTGAAAAAAACTTACTGGTAAATAGTTCATTGTGTCGTTTATACCTCACAATAATATAAAAAAACAGATTATGTTCGCCAGACTGAAAAAGTTCACGAAATGAAATTCAAAAATCTGATTTGAAAAAGGTCTTGCAAATGGATCAAATAGCCCGAAACAATAAAATAAATTATAATACAGCCAATAACTGCTTGGAATTTGTAACAGGAACTGGATGCAAATCTCGAGTTCCCGCAAGTTTTTAAGTCAACTCGTCAATGCAGTCCAGAAACAATAGGAATCTCCATGACGACCAAACCAATTTACATGCATACCCCGGGGTCAAAGGTGACTTAATGAATCTTTGTGTTCAAATCGTTTTTTTTAATTCAAAGCTGTGTGGTACTGCATGTTGCCAGCGCTTGTTTTCATGTTTCAGAATATTGAGCGATACCAACTTTGTATTCGTAAGCAGGCCACAGTGTCTGTGATTCAACTTTCCACAGGTTTACCTGTGTTGCTTTATTGGTAGAGCGCCTACGAATACCACCGCAGGCTAGATTTTTTTTAGCCCACGCCTTGAAAATCTTGAAATGCCGACTATGATTCGCTACAACGCCTCTTGCAAGCCTGGGATAATGTAATGTTATTGTTACCTTCTTTTACATTTTGATTCGTGACGTGGCGTTATCTATAAATGTGGTTCAGTATTATTTTATTTACATGCAGAATAATCAGGTTGCAGTGTTTCTGATGGACATGCAGGGAACTGGAGCAGGAAATAGAATCAAATTAAAAGAGGCTGATCTGTCTGCCATCAGCTCAACTTTGAGTTACATGCATATTGTAAACACTGAAAAACGGTTTGGTTTCAATGATATCGATTCTCTAGCTGTAAGTTTATTTTCTCTTAAACATTCGTAGGTTGTAATAATTACGTTGTATGCAGGCACAAATACTCTATACAAGACAACTAAACTTGGGATCAGATAACAAGGTTTGCTACTTTTAAGTCTATATTGGTTACGACAGTAGTCCTAAGTCGGTTTGGACATAGTTAAAGATAAGGTTTAGAAAACTACAAAATTGGTTAACACTGGTAAAGGACAACATTGCAAAGGATGTTGCTTATTGCGAGGTCACTAGAATTTGTTTCGGACCCAGATTTTCGGTTCAAAGGTATACAGTTGCTTAAGTCTGCTAAATTTGTTTGATTCGAATCAACCATAGACATGGATGCAGTAAACATTGTGGGACTTTTTTAAGAGTTTGGATTTCTTACAAGTTTCTTATAATTCTCTACGTCAAGCGCCAGGTATAGTAAAATTATTTTCCAACGGAATAATATTATCTTAAACTAGTAACTTTATCTCATAAAAAACGTTTGTCAAAAGTAATAAAAAATGCGAAAAAAAACGCCAATTCCTAAGCTACAATAAAAGAGTAAAGTTGAACATATATCTCAGAAAATGATGGCTGTTGTTCGGGACTGGCCGGATAAACAAGAATATGCCTATGGACATGACGGGGGAAATAAATATTTGCAGGTGAGCATAACACTAAATACGTTCTAAATACTACTTTGTCACAAACAGAAGTCATTTGGCAAAAATACTTTACTTTGTACGATGAAACATGACCCAAATGCCACCAAAACCAATATTTATAGACCGTAGGTGCTCAATTACCCTGTTCCGAAGTACATTTCAATCACTACAAACTGACATATAGAGTATCGAATGTAGAATCTAAGACTGACTTTTACACACAAGCTGTGTGATGGGCTAAACACACTGAAAATAATTCAAGGCTTAATGCAGGGGTCCTGGACAAAAGAAATAACCGCAGAGTGGAGAACGCTGGTGCGCATACATGATTTAATGTTTTTGTTCCGTCACAATCTCTTGTCTTTGGAAGTAGACATAGTGAAAAATTTTAGTACGGGCCGCTCAAGCCTTGCTGATCTTGGTATTGACACACGTCTTAAAAAGGTTACTTATCGCTGGCTTTACGGGTAATAAACCGGGTTGTTTGAACAGCAAACCACGAAAAGGGGAAAGGAAATGAACTCAAAAAAACAGCCCCAAAGCTATGCTAATGATAGACAAGAGCCTTTAATTAGGTCGAAATCAGCTTTGATTGAGTAAATCTCAACAAATTTCATCCAAGTTTAAAGCGAAGCTGCACTTTATTCGCTAAAGCTAATTCCCACTCTTAACCAAACATACCACGCTAAATGTCGTCACGGGTTACTGATCGTGCCGAGGTAGAGGGGATACAAACGATTTCATTCGCATATACTTTCGTGTTTGTCGCGATTTTAAAATATGGTCATAAAATTTTAACCAAATGCATTTGATCGGGGAAAGCTCAATTATTCTGTCCGACTGATTCCTGGTCTTTTGCCTAATAGTACAAACAAATTAAGACCGTTTTAACATCCTGCTAAATAACATTTTCGCTTATAATTACATTGACCTTACATGAAAATAAAAATCAGTGATTTTTTTACAAGTTTGTGAAAAAAGGCGACGATATGCAGAGTCAGTTTGATTGCCTTAACGCGTTCTTCCAATCTGTCGAATGCTTTCTGATGCCATCTCCTGGTAAAGAAGTCGATACAACCAACACAAAGCGTATTGATGGTAAGTTAAGCTTTCCTAAACGAGTCCTAAATCTTGCGTTATGCTGAAACCCTAAAACCAGTATAAACCAAATTGGCAGAAAATCCTTCACAGTGAGAAAATATGTAACCTCAAGAACCTTTCCATTTAAAATTACCTAGGAAACCTTGACAAGATGGGACTACGAGATCGCAAAGGAAAAGTAACGGGAACAATTGGTTTAATTTTAAACTATTCTAACTGCAGTCGGGGAGCGTTGTCCAACAGTAATTAAGCTTACTAAACAATATATAACGACAAAATTGACTTAGTGAAACACGTTGTTAATCTTGCTGTGACAACTATTTATTAAACAAGCCTTGTTAGAAGCAAACATGTCACTTTGTTTACAGCTTTAGAACCAGAAGCCTGGCAGTGCATGATGGCGTTGCAAAAAACTATCTTTTCACCTGAAAACACACAAGCTGCATGCAACGACGCGCCCACAGGAAGAAGAATACTGCAGTTGGCCAGAGAGCTAAAAGAAAGTTTGGGTCGGTTCAACGAAGCTGTGGTGCCGGATGGTTCTTTTGAGGTTTGTGTTACAAACGATTAAGTAAGTCATATCAAAGGCGGTTTACTTACTAAGAGTCGCTTTAATGTTATAGCCGCCCTGTTGTTTTAACATACAACTGCTTGGTCAGGGGCGCCGGCACGTAGGGGCAAGAGGGGGCACTTGCCGCCTCTCGGAATTTCAAAATTGTTTTTTATTGTTTTTATGTGTTCTATCAGAAAATCTCCTGAAATTAAAATTAAAAGTATGTATCAACTGAAATTCCGCCCTTGGAAATTTTTTTTGCCGGGGCCCATATGCTTGGTGTATGAGCTTGTTTTGTGTCACTTTTGGTGATGTTGCAGCGGTTTAGCTGCAAACAAAATAAAACATTTTTGTAAATTTGTAATTTTAGACGTTAGTGTCCACGGATTGCGATGGTTTTGTTTTTCAACCAGATAATGGGCATCCACTACGTCATTTTTTTACAGGGATTTTCTGACATGGTAAAGCGATTGACAGTGCACAAGTATCTTGAATCCTACAGAGCCAAGGCCAATGTAAGTATTTCACCTGAAATTAAATGATTGGACTTTTTAATTTTCGCTTTAGCAAAAAAGCAATTTGCCTACATAAACAATATTTTATCCCCTCATGATGGAAGCTTTATTGTCATCAAAATCTGAACGCTAAGCACGAACCAGGAAGGTTAAAAAGCTGCTTAAAATTCTATTTATTTTGTTTTATAGATTAACGTATTTTTATTTATTATTAAATAGTTTGTCTAATTTTATCAGGACTTTTTCAATTCAAAAAACGACAAACCACAAAAATACCAAGAAGCAGCAGGACAAATAAGAAGGAAGCTGAAAGCTGACAAAACAATTGTTGACAAAAGTTTATGCCTTGAGCTGTTAGACAACGGAATCAAGAAAGAAGACAACGTAAGTAGATTTATGGTGTAATTACCTATTGTTACAAATTCCAGAAACCAAAATAATGACCAACAGTCGGCAGTTGGCTCTTCCTGCTAGTATTCCCCAAACTATTTTTTCATGATTTTTGTTGTGATTTTAAGATTTTTCTTTTTTACTTGAGATGGACCAAGCCAGGCCGGTACCCGAGTACTTGGTTCCGAACATCGCAGTTTCTAACCATCGGTTATTGCCGGAACGGTAAAAGCGTTACTCGGTGCTCGGCCAAAATCTGCACATGTAGTTCAAACAAATCTACGTTACGTTGCGAAAATCCCGGCAATGGCCCTATGAAATGTGGCACTGATAAACATGATGTCTTTTTACCCTGATGTTTTCAAAACAATTGCAGAAATATGCAACAAACTGTATTATATTGCGGTTTCAGCTGATCTGGGGGCGTCGTATGTCAAACAGATACCTAACTGACTGGATGAACACGGAAAAGGTATGAATTGATTTAACGTTTTCTCTTTTGAGTGACATTTTTTGCTTTAGCAAACTTTGAAAAGACCGAAAATTAAAGCCTTGCATCGAATACTCTAAAGCAGGGGTCTCAAACTCAAATCTCTTCGAGGGCCAAGAAAAAACTTTAAATAAACTCAAGGGCCGCACTCTCCAAAGTTTTGTTGCAGTAATTTTGCCAGTGTCAAACACTACGCTTGGTATTTTATCAGTGTATCGCTGCGCTTAGGTTATTTGCACGACGTTTCGAATTACAGCTACAGCTATCACTCATCTTTAATACTGATAGACCAAAACAAGCTGATAAACAGAGATATGGCAAAGTGAAAGAGTCGGCTGTGTAGCCATCTTTTTAGGCCTGTTTACAAGGGACAAGGGCACTTCAGTGGCGCAACAATTGTAATAGTTGGTTCTTATCAGTAAGGGCTAATACACCTTACTCCGTGATTCCCAACCTTTTTGTGGTAGCGTACCACTTGGAGGTAAAACAATTTCGACGCGTACCAACTAGTTTGAGAAAAACGGAATTTCGATATGATAACTATTTTATTTCCTGAATCGAATAATATCAGATACGAAAGCAACGAAAAGCGTAGTTCAAANATACACCTTACTCCGTGATTCCCAACCTTTTTGTGGTAGCGTACCACTTGGAGGTAAAACAATTTCGACGCGTACCAACTAGTTTGAGAAAAACGGAATTTCGATATGATAACTATTTTATTTCCTGAATCGAATAATATCAGATACGAAAGCAACGAAAAGCGTAGTTCAAACTAATGGTCTGTATTTGCTTGTTCTCCATAAGACGATCGATGTGGGCACAACTTTGCTTACTGCGCACCGAAAATCATGTCCGGGGGAGGCGAGGCGGTTTTCTACTGCAATTGCAGACGCAGTAACATTGCCATTGTTATCTCTATGACTAAATAATTTTGAGACAAAGACATATTGTTCAAAAAATTTTGTTGGCCATCGTACTTTTGCACTTTGAATAGACCAGTTGAGTGCTACAAAGTAACCTGGGGGATGAAGTAACAAACATTTTGAGATCACTTACAATTTTTTGTTAATTCGAACTATATCCGTAAACTACGAAAAGGTGCTCGCGTACCACCTGGAATGCCGTCGCGTACCACCGGTTGGGAAACACTGCCTTACTCCCTTAAAACCTTGCATCTACGGGGTCATACCTGTATCACACACGTGCTTGCGTTGACTAAAATATCCGCGCGGGCCGTAATGCTCGCAATGCCCTAAAAGGTTGTTTCCGAATCCAACTACATTGCTTGAACAAACATAGCCTGTCATCAAATGGTACATCAGTACTTTCCGCATCTAAATCGATTTTAAATTGTTCACAAATGCGCAAAACAATTACCTTCATTGTGAGTGTTACATTATGCTTGTTTGGTACCTGTGAAAGTGTTCACTGTTGAGCAGGGGACTTAAATTGTAAACCCTTTATATTAAGGAAGGAGCTTTTCTCACGCCTGAAGGCGAAAAAAGGGTATTGGACCGAGCAAGGGAATATATTATGGAACTCAAAAGGAAGGTCACAGATAAAAACGAACGAATGAAAATTATATTAGAAATGACACAGTCATTTTCAGGTTTTTGTTTTAACAAGCTAAGCAAGGAAAGAAACCCCAAAAGTATCTTTTACAAATGTCTTTTGAAATTTTATGAAACTTTTGGAATGTACGAGTCCATAGCGAATTTGGAGAAGCATAAAAGAGTGTCATTTTTGAAAGAAAGCAATACAGATTCACCAGTAAAAACAGCAAAAACCCTTTACTCAATATTTGGAGAGATCGACGATGAGAGCTAAACACTATCAACCCAAAATTTATTACTGGCTGTAAATGTAAACCACTAATTGTTCTCACTGTAATTGAAACGCCTGATAGACAACAACCGAATGAATAATTTTGAATCACCATCTTCATTTCGCCTTGTGTGCAAAACCAACATTCAAAACATTTTCGGCTTCTGGCAAACTTTCGTCATTCCTTTGATATTGATATGTAGTTCTGTATGAGTTGGGGTGTAGTGTATAAAATGTCATTTAGTGTAGCAACCTGTAAATTGTGCATGTACAATAAAAATATGTAACATAAAAGGCTGCTGTGGTGCAAAACAAAATGTTGTTTATACATTCTTCAAGTAACTGCAAAGTGCAAACAGTACCTTTTTAAAAGGATATGCTGAAAACATGATAATCGGCAGATTTCCTCAATTATTAGCAGACCTCCAGGTTCAAACGAAATAGCAATGTAACCAACAATTAGTTTTTGCGACAGCCTGCATGTCATTTCATTTGCAGTGCGCAATAACAACACATACTGGGCTTGCTAAACGGATTTTTGAGTAGGTCTTTAAAACACTCCACCGGGCAATTTTCGAACTTAGACAGATTCTTGTCACAAATAGTCGCGTAGTGTCAGTTATAAAATCATGAAACGAAAAGTACAGGGGATAGTTTTTGGAGACCAACGCTGTATCGCAGCCGTGTGATAACGTGTAGAGTTCCAATGCCGTACAGAATATTAACATACCACATTTGGATATGCTGGGATGGCAATGTTGATTTGTGTGTGCATGTTTGACCTAAAACAGCATGCCCAAAGGAGGGTGATGTCATATTGGCCAACAACCTTGTGTTGTCTTGGTTACGTTCTTGTGGTAGAGTTTTATTGCGGAGGCATCACGTTTGATGAAGTTGATTGAAAAAACGTGCTGTGCATGTTTTCTTATGGTCTTCAAACACAAAATACTGCGAAGTCGAAGTAAACTAAGTAACCACGCAAATGAAATTTGTAGACCCTGCAATTTGCATTAGCTTTAAAAACTGCGTCTTATTGTTATGAACCATTGGTTTTCGAAAATTCAAACAGCAGTCGGGCGTTTTGGCGTGCTAGACGCATATAACAAACAAACGGCAAACGCATATTCACCATCTTGATTCCGTTTACTGCAAACAAATTGATAGTGGTCGACTACCAGCGCCAACAATTATTCCGCGAAATATGATAAATGAACACGATTTGATAAACAACAATGCATTTGTAATTCACTACGGTTTATTGCGCAAAATGTTCATTTTTACGTCACAATAGTGAAATCGACGGGACCGCCTTTCAATGTCAATCTCAATGTACGGAACTAAAGACTGCCATGTATTTGCGACTAATTGTAAAAAAACTATACCGAAAACGTTTGGTAAATTTTGGTAATATAGAGGACTTTCGTCGAACCCCTGAAACGGCGTTATCGAACCAAAATTAAGAACCACAGGTCTAGGTAAACAAAACCAACATAGCCAGACAGTACGCAAATAATTACGTCATGGTGAATCATTAAACCGCTATGCCGTACATGGAATTAGTTAAAACAACTTGTGTACTCAGTTTACCTGCACAAAGCATTTTAGTTCCACAGAAAAAGGAGCCATTGTGATTTCGCGCAAACTAAAGTTATTAAACAGTTCCTCTTGCTCAAGGTTTAAAAATGCAACAAGAATTTGAAACAAGTTTCTAATTTGAGCGTCCTTGACGTAAGATCTAGGACATTGATGTAGATTCTTGGTTCAACAACTGTGTCACCACTAACTTACTGGCGTGAAATGCAGGGTTCCCTGTGCTTGAACAAAGGAATAGAACGAACTTAGACAAGATTAGTATCAGCAGAAGTCAAGTATAGTTGCTTAAATGCTTTGCTCAAAAACGGCCACAAAAGTGCTTGACAAGAGGTTTTGTATCTGATGTGTGGTACGCAACATTAATGTAACTACTTACTGAGACGATTTTTTTCTTTTTTTTTCGTGTCCGAACAACACTTGATGATATTGTCAAATCGCATGTGTCTATAGCATTGCACAAAAGGCCATCGAAATCTAGCAAAAGCATAAAAGATAAATAGGTCATGACGGTTGATTCTTACAACCGAGATAGTTGCGCCGAAACACGCCCCTCCCTTTTTAAGCACATAGGCGACATCTCAAACCTTCGCGTAATAAACTTGCATAACACACATAAATCGTAACAGATTATTTTCCACACCAACACGCTTAGCGATGATCACGACACGCTGTGCACGCGCAAAAAGTTATTTCGCGCAAACAAACCTTAGGACTTATAACCTCACCGCACTTTGCCATGCAACACAGAAAGTAAACCCAGCTAAGAATGGACTGTTACACAGCGTGGGGTTATACCACTTAGCAGTGAAGGTAGTGACAAAAACGGACGCAAAATACTGAAAATAGGACCTAGTGAGCGATCGGTTGTTGGTTGTCAGCGTCACCACAAGTGCCGTTTTACATAGCGTTTTACAAGAAAAAGGGCGAGATGTTTTGGTGAACTTAGAAACGCCAAATCTTTTTTAGATCTGTGTTACCTAAAAATTATCACGTGAGCAACAAAGTCCGATTTTAAGGGTGTGTAAAATTTTGTTGTTGCTAAGTAAACTTTAAAAGGAAATGTACACTAACAACACTAGTGGCAAAACAGTCTAGATTTTAAGTGAAAATAACCATAGATCGACTGATTTTTTGTTCAGTTCCACTTGAATACAAGCAGGTTTTGCTATTAAATCGATTCCGGATAGCAAAGTTGTACTAATTATGCTCGACAGCAACCGTACATTTCTTTACCACCACTTTAAATATCTGAACAAATAAAACAGTAACTAAATGTGCGGTAAATTATTAGCGTAGCCTAAGTGTACAGTAAGTTTTTATTAGCTGTGAATTGTCAAAAATGACTCACAAAGTTTGTCAGCTCATCGACGAAAAATTGCACTTTAACCTCGATGCGTTCAACCAAGTGATTACAGACAAGCTGCTGGATGTTCCTGTTGCAATTTACTCGATTTCGGGACCAACAAGAACAGGAAAATCGTATCTTCTCAACGTCCTTCATTATCTTGCTCAAAGACAAACGACGTGCGTTGATGAGGTAAACATTTACACAAGGGGTCGAAAACCCCTGACACGCGAGCACAGACGGCAGTACGGTACGGTTTGAGTTGTGAGTACCGCGTACCTCGTTACGAAGGGCGTCCAGCCCCGTTTGACAGTTTTTGCTTCATACCATACCAACGTGCCGTATCGTACTACCATCAATTGTTAAGGATAGGAAATGGTACCGTGCATACCACGAACCACGTTGCGAAGGGCGTACCGTACCACTGTACCGTGAATTTTGCTCCGTACCTTACTGCCATAAAGCACGTGACGAAACTGGCACGCAACGTTCAAAATGTTGCCGACCGCTAAATCACACAAAACCTCGCTCAGTCTTATGTTAACTTTTAAAACAGTGTGGTTTAACTTTATTTCATCGTGACCCATAAAAAACTGTTGGTTCCGTGGGTCAGTATTTAGTACATTAAGTATTAAGCAAACCAATAAAAAATTCACTGGTAAATAGCCCGTTGTGTCATTTATTCTTTACCATAACATGAAAAATAGATCATGGTTGTCAGTTTGAAAAGGTACACATTACAAACAAAAATCCTAATTTAAAAAAGAGCCTGCACTTTGACCATATCGCCTGAAACAAAATGATTTATAATACAGCCAATAACTGCTTGGAATTTGTAACAGGAACTGGATGCAAATCTCGAGTTTCCGCAAGTTTTTAAGTCTACTCGTCAATGCAGTCCAGAAACAATAGGAATCTCCATGACAACCAAACCAATTTACATGCATACCCCGGGGTCAAAGGTGACTCAAATAGTTTTTTGGGTTCAAGCCATTTTCTTAAATTAAAAGCTTTGTGGTGTTACTTGTTGCCACCGCTAGTTTTCACGTATCAGAGTATAGAGTGATACTAAGTTTGTATTCGTAAAGCAGGCAGCGGTGCCTGTGATTCGACTTTTGACAGGCTTACCGCTGAGCCTGCGTAGTTCAGTTGGTATAGGGGACCAGCCCCTGATAAACTCATTTCGTGCGTCAAATCACGCGGCGGGGCACTTTTTTTAAGCCCACACCTTGCTGAATGGAAATGCATAGAAGGCCGCCTCTGATTCAGTATAAGGCCGCTTGCAGGCCTGGCGTACTGTAACGGTATTGTCGCTTTTACCAAATGTGATATCGGATTGTCTTATTTACATGCAGAACAGTCTGGTTGCAGTTTTTCTGATGGATATGCAAGGAACTGGAGCAGGAAATAGAATCAAATTAAAAGAGGCTGATCTGTCGGCCATCAGCTCAACTTTAAGTTACATGCATATTGTAAACACTGATAAACGGTTTGGATTCAATGATATCGATTCTTTAGCGGTAAATGTATTTTCATTAGGCCTTAAAGTACAGTTTTGAATAAGTTGTAATAATTACGTTTTATGCAGGCGCAAATACTGTATACAAGACAACTTAACTTGGGAATGGATAATAAGGTTTGTTACTTTCAAGTTCATACTAATAGCCAACATACAGATTCAGTAAAGTTTTAAATCGATTCAAAACGTTGTGTAAAATGTCCAGAAACATCTCATTGTGTAATTAAAAAATTGCTTAACACATGTTTAAAGCAAAGGACAAGATTGCAACGCCATTATGGTCACTAAAGAACTTGTTTCGGAACAATTGATATCACTGTTCTTGAGAGTTTAGATGTCTTAGTTTCCTATTATTGGGTAGTTAAATTCCTGTCCAAGGTGACAATAATATCTAAACTATTAGCATCAAGTCAAGAAAAGCTTTTGTCCAAAGTAATAAAAAGTACAAAAACGCCAATTGCTAAGCTACAATAAAAGAGTAAAGTTCAACATACATATTTCAGAAAATGATGGCTGTTGTTCGGGACTGGCCGGATAAACAAGAATATGCCTATGGACATGACGGGGGAAATGAATATTTGCAGGTAAGCCTAACGATAACTGCCTAGGCTACATGTCCGTGAATGTTATTTTGCCATAAAGAATAGCCAAAAAAAGTTTCCTTTGTACAATGAAACATGACCCAAATCTTACCAAAACCTACTTTTAGGCCGTATATGCTCGAAGTTGCCCTGTTCCGAAGTAAAGTACATCGCAATAAATACGAGCTGACATATTAAGATTGAATAGTACAAATGAGAATGACTTTTACACGGAAACTTTCTAAGGGCTAAACACACTGAAAATAAATCATGGCTTGAAGCAAGGCTCGGCTACTTATAGAAACTAAGCACAGGAATGTGTGGAACATTGTTATCATTCAATATGCCGAAGTTTATCTGTGCGCATATTAATTTTTTGTTCCGTAACAAACCTTCACCTTTGTAAGTGCTAATGGTAAAAAGTGGAAAACTAATACGGGCCGCTTAGACCTTGCTGGAAAGGTTACCGACCGCCGGTGATAAATGGGGTTGTTTTGAACAGTTAACCATAAATGTGGAAAAAAATTTGAACTCTTCACGACCGTTACAAAATGCGCCTGATAGCTATGTGGTAATGATAGACACAAGGCCCTCCAAATTAGGTTGAAAAAGAACTTACGCACCAAACAAATTTCACTCAAGAAGTTTGAAGCCAAGCTGCCAGGTATGGGTTCGACGCAATATGCTAATTTCCACTGTTAACCGAAAATACCACGCTAAAGTTGGTCACGGGTCACAAACGATTTCATCTGACAGTTTTGTGATTTTCACATTGTAAAAATGTAGATATATGTATTTTAACTAAATGCATTTGATCGGGGATCCTCAATTATTCTGACAGACCTGATCCCCGGTCTTATGCCTACAAGTACATTAAAAATTAGAATCGCTTTAACAAACTGCTTTATAAAATTTTACTTCTTATATTGACTTTACATATTATATTGATACATTTTTTTACAAGTTTGTGAAAAGTAGTGACGATGTGCAGAGTCAGTTTGATTGTCTTAACGCGTTCTTTCAATCGATCGAATGCTATCTGATGCCATTTCCTGGTAAAGAAGTCGACACAACCAACACAAAGCGTCTTGGTGGTAAGTTTAGCTTTAAGATTATACTTCCTCAATCGACTCTGGTGTCTTACATTATCTTGAAACCCTAAAACCATTATACATCATTGGTTGCAAGTTGGTAAAAATATCTTTTCCAGTGTGAATTGCCCATCACAAAATACGACAAAAATTACAATGACCTGGTCAAGGACTTCACCAAAAACGTTGCTAACCCGCGAAATGCATTGGAAACGTTTTCTTTGTTGTAACCAAACTATTTACTTTGATAACTATTTATTAAAACGGCTCTGTCACCAACAAACTCTGTCACATTTTACAGCGTTAGAACCAGAAACCTGGCAATGCATGGTGGCTTTGCAAAAAACTATATTTTCATCTGAAAACATACAAGCTGCATGCAACGACGCACCCACAGGAAGAAGAATACTGCAGTTAGCCAGAGATCTAAAAGAAAGTTTGGGTCGGGTTAACGAAGCTGTGGTGCCGGATGGTTCTTTTAAGGTTTGTGTGTTTTTGTTATTTAGCTACAAACAATGACGTACGTCATGTCCAACGTAGTCGTGTTGTCATTGGAACCACCCGCTTTTACAGCCAGTTTTAACGACCCGAGGCTAATTTTGGACATACAATTTTTGGATATGTTGTTTTAACGTACAACTGCTTACTGTTTGAGCTGTGTTCTATGTTTTGTGTCACTTTAGTCTAGTTGCGTCGGTTGGTATAAAAACAAAACAAGATACGCAACTTTTGAATGCGTAACGTTGTATCCTATCACTCGCCCTAGGACTTACGATGGTTTACACCAGTTTAAAACCAAAATATAAACATCCACTACTATTGACAAAAACTACCTATTTTTCAGGGCTTTTTTGACATGTTAAAACGACTGAAAGTGAACAAATATCTTGAATCCTACAAAGTTAAGGCCAATGTAAGTACTCGACATATTGAATTAAACTAAATTATTTAGCATGTTATATTTCCGCCTGTGCCATAACGGATTTTGCCTAGGCATTATCAAGAATTTTTTCCACTCCCAAAAGAAAGTATCAAAAGTGAACACCAAACGGTCAAGATGCTGCTAAAATCGCCGTTGTTTTAGGCCGGGAATGTAATATGCTTTTTCATAAATTTATTTTCTTTACTTTGCCTATAAGTACTAACATATTTCTACATCTTTCATCATTAAATTTTTTGTTCCTTTCATCAGGCCATATTCGATTCAGCAAACGATGGTCCCAAAGAATACCAAGAAGCAGCGGAACAACTAAGGAGTGAGCTGAAAGCTGACAAAACAATTGATGACATAACTTCATGCATTCAGCTTTTAAACAACGGAATCAGCAAAGAGGATAATGTAAGAGGAACCATGAGTTGGTTATTTTAATTACAATTGCCAGTGTAGAAATGATAACAGCCATAAATTGGCATGTATTCCTGCTCATTTCAACTAAAGCCTGTTTGCAGATTTGGCCTTTCGCGCGTCCCCTGACCACGCAAAAGAATTGAACACGGTTGTGTGAAAAAAAACGAAAGCTATAAAACACAACAACATCGCCGCCAAAACGTATAATTATTGAACCTTACCAACTGTATTGCAACAGAGCTCAATAAATGCATTGTTTAACAGTTTCTACGCAGTAGACAAACATCACTAAAATGGATATTGTTACAAATAATCTCACATTACAGTTTGAGACTCAACTTACTAGAAATGCAGAGAGGCAGTGCCAAATCAACTTCGTACATGGCGTCAACAACTGTTTTCATATTTTGCACTTGCTTATCGTCTGTCATTGACAAACAACACCCCTTGAACTGATCTCTACTTAAATTCTTGCCTGCACATTAAAAAGCAGTACTTTACAATAACTTAGCAGCAACTTACATACATGCACACTGTGGAAAATTATTTCGTAGCCTAACTTTAAACTGATAACTGATCGCAACACAAAACAGGCTGAGTACGTCACCCAATGGAATATTAATTGTTTTCGTCAATTATGACGTTGCAGACGAATTGTTAGTTGACTTGAAAAAATGAAATTCACAACGGTTGGTAAAACAACTAAACATTTTCGTGAACAAAAACATTTTTGGGCCAGTTTTAAACAGTCAGATTTTGTTAGTTTTTAATTGTACAACTTTTCTACTGCTGCAATGTTTTTTAAACACTGTGGAAAACACGTTGCACCTGGACATCATTTTAACAGGATTTTATTTTACGATTCTGTATTTTGGTGTGTAGAATAGACGGTAAAGCGTCTAACGCAAAACACTTTTTTACTCGCCAAAGGTTCGATTGTGAACGTGATGTCACGTCACCGTTAAGGCCTGGAAATGGTGGCAGAAAATTGTAACAGGAATATATTTTTATTGCGGTTTCAGTTGATTTGTGGACGTCGGATGTCAAACAGATACCTAACTGACTGGATGGACACGGAAAAGGTATGAACTGCATCATTGTCAGTTTTTTATCCAATCTAAAACAATCAGTTTTTTATCCAATCTAAAACAATTTTAGGTTTTTTTACAAATACGGCAATGCTGGTTTGGATACGGTTCCAAAAACAGTGTTGATCAAAGTAACTTAATTGAAAAATGTTTGTATTTAAAGGATGGAGCCTTTCTCACGACTGAAGGCGAAAGCCGGTTTCTGAGTCGAGCTAAGGAATATATTACGGAACTTCAGAAGAAAGTCAACGATAAAAGTGAACGAATAAAAATCATATTAGAGGCGACCCAGACTTTGTCGGGTTTTTGTTTCAAAAAGCTGAACGAGGAGAAAAACCCCAAAGGGCTTAAATACAACTGTCTTAAAAGATGTTATGACATATTTGGGCTTTTTGGTTCGATTTTGAAACTAGACGAAGTAGAAAGATTAAAACTTTTTACGGAAGACAATACCGATTCCCCAATAAAAACAGCTAAATCGCTTTACCTCAAGTTTAAGGAAATAGACGAAAAAACTGAATAGTTTAATTTTGAACGTGCAAAATGCTTTACTTGTTGTCAATATAAATACATGCTATTTCGTTAATTGTCTCAACGATTTGAATAAACAATGTCAAACACACCATTTCTCGACTTCAGTTCACTTCTCCAGCAAAGCCAAATGCTTGTAGTTTATGTTTAAAATGAATAGAAAAAAATAGTTTATGTATGTTTAAAATGCTTTGTAGTTTGTTTGCTGTCCTCCATTTCACCCTAGCGGTTTTTATAGCGGTACTTTAAAGTTTGTTTTAGAACGTTAAAGTTTGTTTTACAATAAAGTTGCAATTTGTTTACGGTCCTCTAGCGCACTCTAGTGATTTGTATAAGGTACGTTGCGTTTTAGTGGTCCTCTAGCGCACCCTAGCGGTTTGTACAAAACGTTGCAGTTTCTTCACAGTCCTCTAGCGTACACTAGCGGCTTGTTTAGGGCACGTTGCATTTTTGTGGTCCTCTAGCGCACCCTAGCGGCTTGTTTACGGTGCGTTGCATTTTTTGCGGTCCTCTAGCGCACCCTAGCGGCTTGTTTACGGTGCGTTGCATTTTTCTGGTCCTCTAGCGCACCCTAGCGGTCTGTACAAAAACGTTGCAGTTTGTTTACAGTCCTCTAGCGCACACTAGCGGCTTGTTTAGGGTACATTGCATTTTTTTGGTCCTCCAGCGCACCCAAGCGGCTTGTTTAGGGTACGTTACATTTTGTTGGTCCTCTAGCGCGCCCTAGCGGCTTGTTTAGAGTTACGTTACGTTTTTTGCAGTTCACTAGCTCATCCTAATAGTTTATGAGAAATACTTCAGAAAGGAATACTAAGTTCATTGGAACAAGAATCGATGTACCAACCGCATTGGAAGGAGTCACGAAGATCTTAAAAATCTCCTTGCCATGAGTATTCTGTAAGAAACATTTTGTGACAAGGAGATTCAAGGAAATCATGCTGTCACGCTTCTGGTAACTAAAGAGAGTCGCATTTCCCAAATGTTCTCTCTGTGGTTTCTGTCGTTTTGTGTTGCATGGAGCTTAATTACAACAAGCAACCTTTAGTAAGATTTTTTTGCCCTTATTGTTGCGTATAGTGACCCATATGTCATCGCTTCTATTCCTATCAAACAGACCCTGTTGCGTTTAAAATCGACCAGAAAAACCATTGATGGTGAAGATGCATGCTACATAGTTTATGCAGTATTATTGTACCCCAGGCCTGCAAGCTATCATAGTCGGCCTTCCAAGCCTTTCCTGTCAGCAAAGCGCGGCCAGAAAAATCGAGCCTGCGGTGGGATTCGAACCCACGACCGGAGCCTATCCGGGGGCTGGCGCTTTACCAACTACGCAGCGAGCCTGCCGAATCACTGACACCGCTGCATGCTGCACATGTCAGCTTCTAGTAGGGGATCGCCGTAGCCTTTAAATGCAAATAATATGCTTGCGCATAATTGGCACTGGGATCTGCCCTGAAGCTTTCATGCAGGTCAACGATAACGACACACTCACATATGAATCATAGTACGCCAGGCCACAAGAGGCGTTATATACCGTATCACAGACGGCCCACCAAGCATTTATAGTATACCTCCTCTTTCCAGCCTGCATGGAAGCCTTAGGGCAGATTCCAGTAGCAAATATGCGCAAGCATATTATTCGCATTTGATAATTTGTGCAGCCTATAGGTTGCCGACAGTAATGGAAGAGTTTTTTAGAGCGATTTCTGTAGACGAACTGTAAAGTTTTTTTATGAAATGTGTGAAATTGTATCCACTTTTTGTTCGAAGGGGAATTGATTTATCATTCGATGAATTAGTTCATTAGTAACTAAAATACACAAAAATTCGATTAAACGACGTCACACGAACGCTACACATCAATTATGACCGTCACATGACGAACAAGACAACTACTTGCTACAAATGCAGCTTTGGCAACCAACGAACTTTCAGCAATCTGACGTAACCGGTTAATAAAAAAAACTATCTTTGACCGAAATGCACCTATTTTGGGAAATGTGACATAAACTATGTTTGATCACCAAACAGTAGTTATGAACTTATCATTTATAGTCGATTGCTATATGATGGTATGGCGTAACCATGTCGAATGCGATTTGAAAACTACGAGTTACCGACGTCTGGTATAGACTTTGCCGTCTGGTATAGACATACCTTTGTTCAACAAGAATAAGTTAAAACCAAGTGTCACATTTCAATGTTAGCAATAGTTTTGAGAGCATCAATTTTGCCAGGGTGTGCCACTGCTACTTTAAACTTGCGCATTGTCATTTTGACCTTATAACTTGGCTGATTAAAACTGGATTTTCACAACTGATTATAATCTATTCGCTTAGGATAATCAGTGAGTTTGGGTTTGACAAATGGGAACGACAACGATTAATTGGCGGTTAACCAAAGCAATTAGCGTTTGTGGCAAATTTGTCTGATACGTCATTGCTTTGCAACAGTAGGCTTGCCAACCGTCCTTTATTTCAATCCTTTATTTACCTCTATTTGTCCTTGTTCTTTATTGAGACTTCAAATAACAGTGTTTGTCCTTTATTTTGAAATCGTTTTGGCTGGTGCGTTAATTTCAGAACTGAGACTCATGAAGCACCAAAACAAATATGGCATAATATACAACAAGATGATGGGGACTGTTACAAAATCGTGTCGTAATTTGTTATCAACGAAATCTATGTGATAGAGGATATTAAACAATAGTGCCAATATTTTATGTGATTATCAGATTAAAATATTAATAGAAAGTTTGTTTTCGAGGCCTGACAAAATACCTGTCAGGTTTTTATGTCCTTTAATGACATCACGAGAATTCCGGTGCAGCCAAGTTAATACGGGTACAATATGTTAATCAAATATTGGTTATCCGATGCAACAGGTAAAAAATAATAATTGATTAACATATTGTACCCGTATTAACTTAGCTGCACCGGAATTCTCGTTATGTCATTAATAACCTTACAGCTCATGACATCATACTTTTTAAAGGAAGTACTATAACTTCCAAAACACTACTGTAACTACTGTAGTTTGCTTGTGCGTTTGACTGAACAGTTTAGAACAGTATGAACAGAGTTAACAATATAGCTGTGTATGAGCACGACAAAAGTAGCCAAATTAAATTATTATTAATTTATTAATTAAACATCAGAACAAATAAATTATCTAAAATCTGGACACATTTTTGACAATAGCAACTCACTTTTTTGCTGTTTATCTTACTTGAGTTGATTTAATTTATTAAGTCTTTGAATACGACCTGAATAGGTCGTCGAAACGTCGGTACGCAAAAACAATACATTTGCCAGTAGAGCCTTCATAAATTTATGCCCGATAGCAACGGCGTATATATTGAGTTTAATAGTCAAGAATTTCTGTTTCAGCAGGTAACTTCCCATCCAGGGCTGCAACATCTGTATGAAATGAAGTTCAAACCACCCAAACATGTCTGTGTTTTATTTTCTTTGGTCTTCGTCAACTGGACGTTTTACGTCAACGCGGCAGGTGAATTTGAAAAAGTCGATTGCGCTTTTAACAGTTCGCGGTTTATAATGTCTAAACTATCTTTTATTTATTTTTTTTGTCGGGCGCAAGAAGTACGCCTATATAGACGCATGTGAACTGCAAAAGTTAAAAAGCACTGAACATTTTGTTCAATGTTTATTTCCGTTGGTTTCTGCGAAAATTCCCCGGGAAAATTTCTGCTGGTTTTTAAGGATAAAGTCGCACGCAGATATGGTCACATAACTTATCATCGGAGCAAGTCACTGTTATTAAAAAAAACTTTATCATAATACGATTTCCAAATACAAAAGTGCTTGTCGGTAGTTTCTACTCTTCTGCTTAAAAACATTTATCTGCACCAACAGTTTCAATGCTGCGTATTACGTTTGCCTGTTTGGAAAAACACAACGTGACCTGGGCTAAAATGTGTTATTTCGTTGACAGGAGCTTCAACGTTAACTGGAACTGTGAACTTTGGTAGCAGCGGTCACAACAACGTGTATTTCAGTGCGGTGTATTGGCTGTGCAACAAATCTCCGCCGGACGTCTCTGCTAATGCCTACGGCTCACACAGTGAACCGGATACCTTTACTGTACAGTTTAATGCCTATGTGTGGGGATTCCATGCATGGCTTGTGAGAACAGATAGAAATGAAGGTTGGGGACAAAAACATGTTACGGTCAACTGGTACGCCACCTTTAGTAAGTGTGATATTGTATACACAACTTCTGTGGCAACTTATTTACCACTTTGAAAGCCAAATAAAATATTTTTTCTTTAGAATACACCATAAAAAATAGTATAAAATTCGAATTTTTGTGTGTTCAAGTGAGTCACACCAGATATAGTTTTTGGTTGATAGGCAGGCTGTATATTTCAAGTGATGATTTATTTAAACAGAAACGTTCCCAGCAAATAGTTCAAACTAATGGAAAATTGTTGTCACAGTGGAGCCCCCTAAGTTAAGAGAAATATTTAGACACATTTTCTCAAAGTGTCAATTCTTTTTGTTTGTGATTGTAGGCTACGAGACAAGTTGGAAACCTCTTTTTAACTTGCTTTTCCTGGTTTTGAATGTAAAAAATTAACTAATAATGTTTGGCGGCGCTGTTTCGGATATCTGTAGAGTTAAAAGTGTTTAAAAGGCAGTTATCTTGTTGTTGCGTTTTAAACGTAATTCTGAGCAGTTGTGCTTATTATCAGACATTTACTTTATATCTGTCGTACGCAGATCCCGTCGAAAATCCATGCACACCT
>QXVZ01006826.1:0-15057 GCA_008931825.1 Phallusia fumigata
GTTTGTGTTCGAAAATAAGATTGAAACTAATTGGAGAAATATTAATGTTTTCTAAAATTCGCTTGCATTTTGCCATGAGGTATTCTAAAAATTTAAACCCAGTTTTTTAATTTTGCCCAAATTTCTTGATTTAAATAAAGTATTTTGGGTTTCTGGGATTTCCTCATAAAAATTGGAAACTGATAGATGACTACATAAACGGGGGTTTGGTTTGAATAAGGGTATTAAACAAACTGATGCAACACCTTCCACCGGACATTTCCCACAACTACAAGCATTTGCAATCTTTAGTGTTCAAGAAAATAATGGGGATTTTTCCATGATTTTCAAGTTTTCATATTTCAGTGGCTCCCAAAGTTATGTAATGCATTCATGTAACTTGTAAACTAAATACTCTAGACAACAATTTTGTTTTTATTGTGGTCTGACAGTAGACTATTTTAATCTTTTTTATTTCACAGCATTGAACTCTTTGCTAATGACGATGGAAAAGGCAAATTTGATTTGGAAAGCAATACTGGTAGGACAGTACACATTAAAACAACAAGTGCTGATTTATATGTATACTTTTGTTTGCAGACATTCAGAGAGCCTGGTATGAAGTTATTCATCATGTCATCAGTTGCAAATTGAAACCTGAACAATTCACTTCTCTTCTTTCATCTGTAAAGGTGGGAAATTTGGCTGTGTACCGAACAGTTAAGCTAATTTGTTTGGGTGCAGTCTCAAACTGCAGGGTCACTCACATGCTTTGAAGTGCTGGTCACACATTACCTAGTAATAAACTTGGCACCTTTATTATTTCTGAGATTTGCCGATGTGGTATTTACTAGTTTTACCATCCCAATAACCTAACCCAAATAGTTCTATCTTTCAGGATTAATAGCAAGACAGACCATACAGCGGGTACTTTCTAAAACTGTAGGGCCACTCGGTCCATCGCTCGTACACCTCATGCAATTCTAAAACTGTAGACCCGCTCGGTCCGCTTCTCGCAAGTCTAAAACTGCAAAGCCGCTCGGTTCGCATCTCGCAAGTCTAAAACTGCAAAGCCTACTGGGCACTGGACTGAGCGGCCCTGCAGTTTTAGATGTTACCGCCATACAGCCCTGTAGTTTTAGGTGTTACTGAGTTTGTTGAGAGTGACTGACAATTTTAGGTTTTAAAATATTTTTGTATCCAACGGTAAAGTTTTTGTGCAAAAAGCAAATATACTTGTGCTGTTAAATCTTATGCCCAGTCTTTTATAAATATTTGTTAACAAACACCAAACCATAATCAGGATGCGATTTTGATCCAGGAAAAGAATGGAGACATATGTTCGATGACTGTTGATGTTCTGTCTATGGTTGATGTAGAACTCGGAGCGCTTGACGACAAGAAAGGGAGGGAAAAATTTGTTTCCCTAATTTCATCATGCAAGGTATGTATACAGTCAATCTGTCACAAAAAAAACCCATGAAAATCATCACTGACAAATAACAAACAATACCAAGCAAGCCAACAGACATTGTCAATAATATTTGCAATTTAAAGTGAAGTACTAAGTATGCAAACTATTGTTCAAGAAAACAAAGTTAGTCCATATTAAACTAAGGGATTTATATATTTGGCATTAAATTTTACATTATTAGTTTGTTAATTAAATGCAAATTTAGTGGTGTTTTACTAAAATACTGCACTCATGCCTTGGCCTTTCTTGACCGTTATTCTTTTATTTTGAGCGGTGTGCCCACTGTGCCTATAATTTGATGTTGATTGCCGAAAACCTTGTAAAAATAAATTTGAAACAATGAATATGTGTACAGGATGAAATTGGCATTGGATTGTTGAAAGAACGACTTGACGTAGAAACTCTGGAAGCTTTGGGATTAATTACAAGCACAAAGCTTTTTCAACAGAAATACATCAAAACCAAAACAAGGCTTTTGTAAGTTCCAATGCCATGTTGGACCTTGTATGTCTAACTATAACCAATTAAATGTTTTTTTTTATTGACTAAAACATCCATTCTTTCCTGACAATCTTGTGTGACAAAATTACAAAGCATTATTTAAAAATTAGAACAATTTTTTTTACTTTATTGCTTATAACGAACTTTCTTTTTTCCTATTTTAGTTACAAACAACAAAAGTTCAACTTGTTACGTGAGGAGATGGAAGGCTACTCAAAGTTAAGTGTTGAACTTGGTGATTTGCACCGAAATCGGGTGACAGTTTCTGATCTTCTTCACAATATCAAAGGCCTTATAGGTATATATTCAAAATATTTTTGTTAATATTTGTGACACAAATTTTCTCATGCCTTTATAATCAGTTTTTTTTTTGTCAAGTATCTACTTAATATGGCAATAAATTACAACACATATTTAAAGAGGCAAGATTTTCTATTTCATTTTGTTGTAGTTTGGTGTGCATCGACATTTTAGTGAAACATGATTTTTGTGCAGGTTGTTTCAACATCGATCCAAACCGTGTATTGGATTTAATCTTGGAGTCATTTGAAGGTCACCCAGAATTAGCGCAAGAAATTTTTGTGCCGTTGGTCGACAAATATCTTATTCTGTGTGAAAGGTCAACTTTGTGTCATTTGCTTGGATTTAAGTTTCAGCATTACCAGGTAACCAAACACATCCATGGATCATTTTGTTTTTTGCAGTTTTTGGGATAAAACGTATAATGTTTCAAAGTGTGATAAACTTATTTAAATTGGCTGTTTAGATTTATTTAAAAACATTAAAATGCATTAAAATTTAAGTAGTTAGTACTAGAAAAATGGTAATTGCACAGCAAATGAACAAACCATTGCAAACCTAATCAGGTTTTCTAATGGCCACAGATTACAAAAATTACATAAACAAGCAACATACACTATAACCTTGTAAAAAAACTCGATGTACTTTTGCAGTCCAGCAAGTTACCGACGCCACATTCCTTGTACAACGTTGCTGCACTTCTCATACAGCATAATCTTGTAACGCTGGATGAACTACTTTTGCACGTAAGTGTTAAAAAACAAGCACACCGTTTCAAGTTTCTGCTTCCTGTGAAATAGTTTTAAAAATATATATTGTTGGTTTCTGTTCTGTTTAACCCTAAATAATGGTAATTGATTGACTTTTGTTTTTTGGTGACCAAGATAAATAGAATGATGATTGGTGCTGTAATAAGTTTTCAGTTGTTACAACTTTTGCTACATTATAAACTGATGCTTTGCTATCAACATTCTCTATCTGTTGTTGTTCTTTCACCAGCTGATGCCAAATGATGAGGATTTGCACAAAGAATGGGGTAAATACGTGGAGGAAACTGCGGAAGAGGCCAGGAGGAGCACCGTGATGGTTCTGAATCCTACGGAGAAGAAAGAAGAGAAGACCAATCAGATGGATGTTGATGTAAGAATCATTTTTTTAACTTGCAAAATCGATCATGTGATAAATGCAAATGCTTTGAGATTATTTTCTGAGTATTACCCCTGTTTGGCTTGTTTTTTTTTTATTTTGCAAGTGTACAAAATCTATGACACTGTAAAGGCTGATGACAACCTAAGTTAGACATGAAAATGCAATGTAACCACCTTGACTAAGTGTTTTCTTGCCACTAGAAGTAAAACTTACAAAACATGGAAACATAAGTGGCATAACCCTGGTCCAGCCATCTATTTTTGATCTAAACTGGGGGTTATCAACCTGGGGGAATTCCCCACAAGGGGTAACTTTTTATTTGCAAGGAGGGAATTTTGTTTAAAATGTAACGGCTTTGATAATACTTGTAATGTTCATGCTTAGTAAACTGATACAAAGATACTATTTACGAAATAAATTTCCAGTGGCGGGATTTCAGCTTAGAATATAGTTTGAAGATGCCATGGAATAAAGAAGGTTGAGGACCACAGATATAAATCCATTTGTTTAGTTCTATGCAACTTAAACAACTTNTTCAGCATTACCAGGTAAATAAACACAGCAGCAGACCATTTATTTTACAGTTTTCGGGATAAAACGTACAATGCTTCAAAGTGTGATAAACCTATTTGAATTGGCTGTTTAGATTTATTTAAAAACATTAAAATGCATTAAAATTTAAGTAGATAGTACTAGAAAAATGGTAATTGCACAACAAATGAACGAACCTTTGCAAACATTACCTAATCAGGTTTTCTAATGGCCACAGATGACAAAAATTACGTAAACAAGCAACATACACTATAACCTTGTAAAAAAACTCGACATACTTTTGCAGTCCAGCAAGTTACCGACCCCACATTCCTTGTACAACGTTGCTGCACTTCTCATACAGCATAATCTTGTAACGCTGGATGAACTACTTTTGCATGTAAGTGTTAAAAACAAGCACACATTTCCAAGTTTCTGCTTCCTGTGAGTTAGTTTTCAAAATACAATTATTGGTTTCTGATCTATTAAACCCTAAATAATGGAAACTGATTGACTTTGATGCTTGTGTTAGATTTTGTTCTGTTTTCTGGTCAGCATGATAGAATGATGATTGGTGCTGTAATAAGTTTTTAGTTGTTATAACTTTTGCCACATTATAAGCTCATATACTTTGCTACCAACGTTCTCTATCTGTTGTTGTTCTTTCATCAGCTGATGCCACATGATGAGGATTTGCTCAAAGAATGGGATAAATACGTGGAGGAAACTGCGGAAGAGGCCAGGAGGAGCACCGTGATGGTTCTAAATCCTACGGAGAAGAAAGAAGAGAAGACAAATCAGATGGATGTTGATGTAAGGATCATTTTTTTTATCTTGCAAAATTGGTCATGTGATAAATGCAAATGCTTTGAGATTATTTTCTGATTATTACCTTTGTTTGGCTTATTTTTTTTGACAAAAATTTATTTCGCAAGATTACAAAATCTATAACATTGTTAGACATGAAAAATGCAATGTAAGCACCCTGACTAAGTGTTTTCTTGCTACTAGTAGTAAAAACTTACAAAACATGCAAACATAAGCGGCAAGACCCTAGTCCAGCCATCTATTGTTGATCTAAACTAAGGGTTATCAATCTGAGGGAATTTCCCACTAGGGGGTAACTTTGTATTTGCAAGGAGGGAATTTTGTTGAAAATGTAACGACTTTGATAATACTTGTAATGTCCATGCTGAGTAAACTGATATAAACATACTGTTTACGAAATAAATTTCCAGTGGCGGGATTTCAGCTTAGAATATAGTTTAAAGATGCTGTGCAATAAAGAAAGGTTGAGAACCACAGATATAAAGCAATTTGTTTAGTTCTATGCAACTTAAACAACTTTCTGTTCACAACAGAAACCACTGAACCAGAAGTTTGGGTTGTGTGAGGCTCTTCTACTTATTGGAGATTGGGAAAACACCCAGAAGTTGCTCAACAAATTTTCCTGGAATCAGCTGATCTCTTACAAACCTGTCGCCACGGCGATGTGCAAACTTGCATCCTATCTACTTGATCCTCTTTATAAAAGGTAAACTGAAAACAGCGTGTTAAAATGTTTTGTTAATTTTGCAACATGCAGCTGGTCAATAATTTTACTGTACCCTTAAACTTGTGCCTTTTGCAAGCTTTTGATTTTTGTGATGTTAACCCACATTTTTTGTGAAAATTTGACAAGCTTCCTTTTACAAAATAAAAATATGACGAATTAAATGGTGCAGAACGTATGTCTAATTAACATTCCTGTTCTAAATTATACCTGTTCATTAAGTAAAAAAGATTGCATCTTTTCTTTCCTTATATTTTAGTCATCATGTATTATAAATATACATTTTTGCCAGTTTATTTAAATGCAAAAAAAAATTTAAAACTTTATTACAGAGTTGGATTAATGAAAGGATCTCGGTCCTCCACAGTCTCCTATCCTGCTCATTGTTCTCCTCCGATCCCCGCATCCTCCTTCTTGGACCTGCCAACATCCGTCTTCCCCATGATGAGGAGATTGGGACCGTATGCTTCACTCGATCCGGTTCTGCTGATGAAAGTGGCAAGAACAGCGAAGATTTTTATGAAAGAGGTAAGTGGATTTTTTTAGGCTTTAAAATGTGGATAAAAACGTTGCTTGAATTTAAGTTGTAAATTGAATGTTGTGACCACATAGAGATACAGTGTTTTTGTGTTTAAAAAGTGGTAGTTATAATGTTAATAAGAAAATTTAAATTTTGTATGGGGTATAACAGCCCGTAACTAAGTGAGAATGCTTCATAAATAAAGGAATACCAGGAATGCAAAAGTTCATATTATTACATTTTTTTAGTATCAGTCGGCAAGTTCACAGGATCAGCAGAATATGGTAAGTTTTTTATTATTTTTCAATTTGGGTGTAGTTTGTAATGATGTAGGGATGGGGGTTGAGTATTAAAGATGTCTTGTTAATGGTATTTGTGAGGATGTATATGGTAGAATAGTTGTTGCAAATCAAAAATATCGAATCCAATTCTTATGTTAATTTTGGCAGATTGACACACATAAATGTAGACATCAATGCAATAATAAAGGACCGCTTTTTGATTTTAAGGAGTTATCCACTTTGGTGCCTTTAAAATGTTTTTTTTTCATAAGACCAAAGGTGTTTTAGAATGTTTAAGAGATGTGACATACATTACTAACAGACATTTCTCACCAAAACTGTAAAATTCTCATTAATTCAGCCAAAAATGACCATTTGATGGGATGTTTGGTTTCAGCCTTAAGCTTTTGGTAATGTCAAAACTCTTACTTCATGATATGATTACAGAGTGAGGTGTATGGAGGTTGGCTTGATATGATCAGTCTTGTGCTTCTTCCATCACTCTCACTTCTTCCGTGCAATGCCAACATATCAGAAGAAATATGGATGGTCATTAAATCACTTAAATACCAAACAAGGTTGGTTTAATTTTCGATACCACGTCTCCCTGTGACACAGATTAGATTCTGGTTGGTTCGAAAACCTGCAAGGTTTTATTTTTCTAAAATTTAAACTAAACTAAAAATTACCCAATTTTCGTAATTGCTATGAGGTTTTTGATGGTATAAAAGCAATTTAACAGAAAAGATGAACTGCCAAAGAGTTTGTGTATAGTGAACACATTGCAATACAAATGTTTCAACAATCGCTGTTGTCATTACAAGTGCATTGTCAAAATGTTTGCAATGCAATGTGTTTACTATTTACAAGTTTTCCGGCAGTTATGTTTTTAATTAAGCTACTCTTCAAGTTTGTGTCTTGTGTTCTTAAAATCACATTAACAGTAGAGTTTAAAAGTTGCAAAAATGTCGTTAACTACTTTTCTAAATTCCTTTGTTTCTGCTCATTGTGTGGAAGATGAAATGATCCAAGTTTTTCCTATTGAATGTTTTTGTAGATATCGACTTTATGGTGAATGGAAAAACTTGACATATGAAAAATATCCCCAACTTCTGCTGGCAAAAAGTCAGACTATTGACAGGACCAAATACATTATGAGGTAAATAAACAAGAAACTGAGTAAAGAAGTTGTTACAGTTATTGCACGAAATAATTTTTTTCTTTTCTGTCCACCGGTTTGTTTACACATTTTGGCCGGAAAAATGTTACTTAAATTTCTTAAAACCTTAACACATGATAAATGAAGACATAAAGTTGTAACAACAGTTTACCTCAATTCACCCATTTGTTGACCCACAGGATCCCAAAACATGAAATTTTAATTGTTGCTATTTTGCAGGCGGTTGACCAAGGAAAATGTGAAACAAACTGGAAGGCAGATGGGCAAGCTGAGTCATAGCAACCCAGCGATCCTATTTGATTGTGTAAGAATATGTTTTCTAGATTTATACACTATATCTTGCAGATTTGTGTAGCACCTTTTTTGACTAGCAACGGTTTGTTGATATACACCTTATACACCTTCAAACTTCCAAATTTTCACACATATTGCATAGATATCTAAAGATGTACACCAAATGTCATTTATCCCAATTAACACACAGGCCCCCCAAAAAGGTTATTTTTTAAACACTATCATATTTAGAAAGCGTGCAACAATAAATTTTGTATTCGTTTGTAAGTTTTTGAGGCAATGTTTCTTTCACTATTGACAAATTATCCGCTTTTTGCCTAAAGGGTATTGTAATAATAGCCTTCAAAAAAGGATTCCTATGTGTGGTTTGCCAGCACTTTCAGTTTCCATTTCATTTGTTTATATACAGATTTTTTGTGTGCAGATTTTATCGCAGATCCAGCGTTACGACAATCTGATTCTACCTGTTGTTGATGCTCTCAAATATCTCACAAACCTCACATACGACATGTTGGCCTGTATCTTTTCCAAAATAATATTAATAGCTCGAATGTAATTTGCATTGTCAATCTTCTACTGTACAATATATTTCATATCTGTCACTGATTCTGATGACAATAGCTGATCAAAATACTAAATCCTGTGAATGTGTTTTGTATCAATCAAAATGTTAACAGAAAGACATGTGTTTTTGTATTCTGACAGGATTGCTTTTCTAAAAAAACTAGTGTTTTTCCTTAACTATCTTTGTATCTCAGTCTGCATTATAGAGGCCCTTGCCAACCCTTCCAAGGAGAGGATGAAGCACGATGACACGAATATTTCAAACTGGTTGCAGAGTAGGTTTTCTTGCAGCGTGTTATTAAAACAACATTGATTTATTGCACATAATATAATTGTGCCTTGCTGTTGATCGTTAAGCTCCTGGTGGCTATGACAATTAAACCCCCAAACTATTTACATTTTGTGAGTGTGCTTATAACTTGCATGCGCCAAAGAACACTTTCTGCTTAGGCAATTAAAATGTCAGTGGTAATGAAAACATTTTTTTACATTATTAGTAATTTTATAAATTTGGCAGTTTCCAATATTTGAATTCTTTGCCTTTTTTGTGTAGGTCTTGCCTGCTTCTGTGGGGCAATTTTCAAAAAATATCCGATTGAACTTTCTGGATTGCTCCAATACGTTGCAAACCAACTGAAAGCTGGAAAAAGGTACAAGATGGATTAGTTAAATCTGCTTAAACAATTTTCCTTAATTTGGTGCAAATCCAGATGTGATTTTGATGATGTTGGTCAGTTTTTGAATTAGAGCAAACAATTTCTTTATTGTTAACCTTGTTTCCACAGTCTTGATTTGTTGATCATGAAAGAAGTTGTTCAGAAAATGTCAGGCATCGAAATATCGGAGGAAATCACAAATGATCAACTGGAAGCATTAGCTGGTGGAGAAATGCTCAAAGCTGAGGTAAAATTGTTGTAACTGCCATTATGTTACAATGAAACAGGGTATGACTTGATTAAACTGTTTTTTTCAATATATACCATAATGAACATATGCTACATTTTTTAGTTGATTTTTCAAACTTTAGTACAAACATCATGTATTTGTTCTGATTTTTTTAAGTTAACTGTTTCTGTGTTGCATAAGTAGCGCAATTAAATAACAAAATGAGGAAATACAAAACTGGGTATTTGAAAATTCAGGGTGGCTACTTTGGCCAAATCCGAAACACCAAGAAATCTTCGAATCGGCTGAAAGAAGCCTTGATCGAACAAAACCTCGCTATTCCACTTTGCTTGTTGATGGCCCAACAACGACAGGGAATTGTTTTTCATGAGGACGAAAATATTCATCTGAAACTCGTTGGAAAACTAACAGACCAGGTAAAAGTGATTGGTTGCAGTTTTAGCAATTTTTGTTGCAAGTGTAATATCAAAAAATTACTGTTTACGCTTATTTCGCAAAAACTGCTACAGAAAAACTACAGAAAAAGAAAAATATGCTCTGCCGGTGTCGAAAAACCCAAAGTATTGCTCTGGACAGGGTGTAAGCTTACACCGTGTGCAAGACAACCTAGGCATCAAAGCTCACACTTGTGTATCCACAGGAGCATAATATTCCATTATCATCAACTGGTAGCAACTTGTACTAATATAACACCATTGCTTCACAGTGTCATGATACCTTGGTGCAATTCGGCAACTTCCTCTCCCTTCAACTGGGGATCGACGAATACTTACGACGTTTCCCCGCAATCGACGTACTTGCAGCCGATTTTCACACCCCATCTGACGTTGCTTTCTTTCTATCACGACCGATGTTTTCACATCAGATTAATGTATGTTGAAGTATCTTCTGCAAAATTTCTGCATTTGAGTTTTAAATGTAGAAACTTTTAAACGTTTTTTGAAAACTTTCAGATTTTTGTTTATTTGCTCAACAGATTTAAATTTTGGGTTAAATTTAAGTTTGTGTCAACCATTTTTTGTCAAAAACATTTGCAAATGTGCAAAAATGTCCGCTAATGTTTTCATACTATGATTAAAAATTTCATTGGTCAAAACAACTATGTCATGTAATTCTTTAGACAAAATATGACGAGCTTCGTAAGCTGGACCGCGCAAAACCGAAATCGGATCAAAACAAAACCCAGCGATACATTGATGCAGCTGACTCTGTTGTCACCCCAATATGCTTGTTGGTTAGCAAGATGCATTCAAACAAGGTAATTACTCTTCAAGTTACTAAAGTAGGTTTTTTTCACACTACTGATGCATAGAAATGACCAAAAGCTGATCAAGTAAAAAAAAGTGAGCAAAGACTTGGCTTGGTCATTTTTTAATTTTTGTATGTGTGTGTGTAAAAATATAAAACATAAGGTTTACAAAATTGAATCGATGATGGGCACTTTAGTTGCATTACTTCAGAATCTAAAACAATTGCCTATCAATTTAAAACATAAACATAACAATAGGCAATTATGTTTGTAGAATTTTTTATGTCTAAAGCTATTAAGTTTTTTATGTCGAAAGCTAAAAGGTATATCGTTAGTTCTACATGAGATAAAACACCTGGAAAAAGCCAACTTAAAACTTAAATCTTAAGGCTTTTTTGCACATAAAAATCAGTTTAAACATTTCAATGATGTTTTAGGTTTGGCTTGACATTTCACCGCGGTTCTACACAACATTTTGGACTTTAAACTTGTACGACATCGATGTCCCTAAAGCCGCATACAGTCGAGAGATAAGCAAACTCAAACAAACTGTTCAAGGGATTGAACATGAAGGGGTGAGTGAAGTAACTTTAAACTCATACACTGGCATTTGTTTACATTCTTATGAAACAATAAAATTTGTGTCTCGACTTAGTTTTAAAAAAAGGCACCAAAATACTTAAAAATGACCCCCTTGAAAAAAATATAAACTAACATTACCAAAATACTAAGTTACATATAACAGCAAATGTAAATTACATTTTGTGTAAAAGTCAATAAAATGTTTGTCAATGAAAGGCTTTTGAACTATTTATGGCAGGGGAACCAGGGAACTTATACTCCTAAGCGGGTACAAGAACTGGTTGGTGATTTTAAAGGGGACCCACATGAAAAAAGGTTAAGCATCACAGATTTATGGCATAATTGAAAAAACTTGAATATCAAAACTAACTATAACACAAATAATGATGTACAAATATTGAATGTTGTAGGTTTATCTAAAACAACTTGTTCATGTTTTAAACAGTCTCATGACACTCGTAAGAAACGTGAGAAGGAACGATGCGAGAATCTCATCCAGAAATTAAAGGAAGAGGAAAAGAAGCAAGAAGATTATCGGAATCGAGTAAGAGCAAGGTTCGAGAGCGAGAGGTCGGGATGGTTTCTTGCAAGTAAGTTGTGTGTTGGTGTTCGGAATAGAAATGCTGGAGCATATCTTCCATATTTCCCTGCAATCATCTTCTTTTTTAATTCATATTTGATTGCCCCAGCCCCCAACTTTGAAGGGGAAAAGAGGGGTAATAACCTTTCAAAAAAGGCAGGGGGTTAATTGGGCACAGGTAAAACCCCTTTACTAGTTTTATAGAAAAGTTTATTGTGTCTTCCATTACTTTGTTTATTTTTTCGTTTTGATGTACGTACCCAAAGACGTAAAAAACATGGAAACTCTTGGTTATTTCACCTGAACTAACAACACATGAACTTAAGTGTTTTGGTTCACCACTTATTTTCCGATGCATCCANCAGCCCATCAAAGTGGTACACCCTTTAAAATTTCTGGTACACCCTGGGGTGTACAATACACCCGGTTGAAAAGCACTGATTTAGTTTTCTGTAGATCTGCTTCGAGATTTTTGATTGTACTTAACGCTGCCTATTTTGGGAAACTGCTACTTGCTTTCATTCATTTAGTCTGTGTCACAATACTTTCGATTGGTGTGACAATTAAGTTCGTTTTGGGTAAGCCCCTTAAGGGTTAGTGGACCCCAGTCAAGAACCCCAAAAGTAAAAATCGCAGTAAAGGGGTAAAACTGTTTTTCACCCAAGTAATTGTTTTGTCCCCTAAATGTTCAGTAGGGAGAAGAGGGAACGAAGTTCAGTGAAACCAAGTGACAGAGCGAAAAGCAAAGAGAAGTTGCTTGCTGCAGGTAAAACTTAAACGGTGCTGATACAAAAATAATTAAATTACAATCGGCACTTTTCCAACTGAATACCAACACAAAGACACTGCCTTACTGGATATTTGTATTGTCATCCTTATTTGTGTTAAAGGAAGTTTAAAAATGCTCATATGTAACAACTTTTTGTCATTGTTTATGTACTTTGCATGTGATAATAGGAAGATACAAGCCAGTACTTGTATGTAGAACATTTAATACCCCAGGTTATCGTTTTAAAATATTAACAATTTCAAAACCTAGGCGATGCATCCAATCACGCTCGTCAGCACAAGGAAGAATCGAGTCGAAAGTCCCTGGAGAAGTCGACCAAAGCGAGCAGTGCTCACAAAACCACCGATCCGCAAGATGGCGCTAGAGCGTCGACAGAAAGAGGTAATGTGGGTTTTATTGATAGGTTTGATTGGTTTACATGTATGCCCTTGTACACAGGTCCAAAGCAAGTTTACTTGTTTTTTTGGTTTACGTCGATTGGTTTCTTATCTTGGTTTGAGAAAAAGTAGAATAATTAAAATCATGACTGCCAGAGAACCTGTGTGCTGTAAATATTGCAAACTGCACTGATGATGACGACAGCGATTGTTGAAACGTTTGAATTGCAATGTGTTCACTATATACAAGATCTCTGGCAGTTAATTAAGTTCCTCTTCACATCCGTACTTGTCTACCTAAGCGGTGTTTAAATTGTCACACACAATACATGTGCACCCATAGTTGTCAAGTTGTGTAAAAGATCTTCCGCAACATTACTCCGTTGAAAATAAATTTAAACCTTGTATTTTCACTGCATTCCGTAAGGCTGTAGTTATCAAAGTGCGCAATGCGACGTCATGGTGCGTCGTTTTAATTTTCAAGGGCGTCGCATAATAATTCTGTTTTTTAGCTAAACTGTTTTTGTAATAATGAATAGAATAAGCGACTTTGTTAATTTCTAATCGCTGGCGCGTCGAAAGTCCAACTAACTTTTCAAAGGGCGTCGCATTGAAAAAAGTTTGAGAAACACTGCTTTATGGTAAAACAAAACTTCTTCCAGCTTTCAGCGTTAAATAACATCACTATTTCAGAACACAAACGTCGGAAGCTGGATTCGTCTGCCGCACCAGCAGGAAAGGTTAGTACAAAGCAGCCACAACTTACAGCGGCTAAATCCTGACACCAACCGATGGTTGATCTGCATGCGACTTCTCATCTTAACCCACTCAGCCCAACAGGACGTTTCTACCAGTGTTTCCATTGCATTTTTTGTCGCTGTAAAAATTAGAAGACGCGAAGCAGTGTTTCCCGAAATATTTTTCTTCAATCAAGTTTCCTGGGATTTTGTTGGCGATCTCCTATCTTCTGCGTGCAGGAATCCAAACAATTTTTGAAGTCTTTTAATGACTTTTATTTTCAGTTTCGCTATATGCAAGTCGATTTGCTAAAAAAACATCAATCATATTTAAATTTTGCACATATATCCCAAGCTGCTGTGGTGCCTAAAATCAAAATAATTAATTCACTGTAAAATGTTTTTAATCGCTAAGATGTACTGTGCTGTCGTTTTCTAGTAGCTGATTTTGTAGTTTAGTTCGTTTTTTAGACATGTTGCATTTTTAGTTTTCTTGCGTTTCAAATTTTGACTTTTACCGGTCAAAGTTTTTGTGTACCTGGTTTATCGTCCAAACTTGAACGTCACAACCTTATGACGTCAACATTCTTTATGACATCACCATTACCTCTATATCCACATATACGTAGGACGGCCGGGTGGAAAAGAAGGAAAAAGAGTCAAAGGTTTGAAAAAAAACTTTTTTTCGAAATTTTCGAAGTAACTTTTGGATTTGCTTTTAGCGGAAGAACGCCGAGAAGGAAGTCACGGAAAACGGAACGGTGGATGATGCGGAACAGAGGAAATCCCGGAAAAGTAAGGAGCGAAAGCGGGAGTTGATGGCAAGTCCCAAAGAACCGGAAAGTGTAAAAAGATTAAAAGCTGAAAACGGTAAAAAAACAAGCACTATTTTACAATCACGTTCAACCTTTTGACGGCCAGAGAGCACTGGTTAAAGTCACAGTCCGCTTTCATCCAGTATAATTGCAGTTAGTAGTAAGATCTGTGCCGATTGAGTTTCTTGCTCTGGAAAACAATAATTGCGACTGACTCGGGATTAGAACCCGCGACCGTACGAGGCCGTCACCAACCCGTTTTGCTGTTTTGTGGTTTACGTCTGTACCCGCAGTTGTAGTTCCTTAACTACACTTTACTAATTTAAATTCCGAGTGTAAGTATCGGACGTTTACATTGACCACAATGCGACAGACTGTACAATGGATTTAAGTCATTGAAATTCGCAACGCTATTAATGTAAAGTCACTTTAAAACGTCCCCGTTGAGTTAGATTCGTTAGTATATCTCTTTGCTAATTGTCCCCTTGGTTTACTTAACATTGGAAATACAGTGCTATTCGTCAACAAAGGGTCAACACAAAACAAGGACCTCAATAATAAGCTGATTAAAAAACAAACATATTTTTACACAACAGCAATTGTTGAAACGTTTACATTACAATGTATTCACTACATGCAAGTTCTTTAAGAATGTTATTTGCAGGTGATCGAAGGAGTAAGGAAAAAGAAAAGCCG
>QXVZ01006838.1:0-26934 GCA_008931825.1 Phallusia fumigata
AAATCTACACTTGTAATGCTTTTCCTCGGTAAGTTCGTTGTATTTGTTTGTTGTTTTTTCTGTCTATCCATAACTATGCGTGGTTAGAACCGGACTATTTTATTCTTGCACTTCGTTTTACTTCACCACTAAAGTGGCTCAGAAAATCGCTACAGCCAAAAAGCAGAATGACGAACAAAGGCTACGCTTGAGGCTCGTGTTAACGTCACACGATGTGAGACGCCAGGGTCATAAACAAACATAAAAACCTGATTTTAAATTGCTAGAGACTAAAAATGGAATTCCGTTGTCCTGAAAGCGCATGACCTAAAAATAATGTCGAAGTGAAAGTGAAAACGCGCATTCACGGAATGTAACGTTTTCGTATGTGTATTATAACATTAAAATTATTCAACCACGAATCAAATACACGCGCTTATTCAATACTGGGATCTGCCCTGAAGCTTTCATGCAGGCCAACGATAACGGCTCACTCATATACGAATCACAGTACACCAGGCCTGCAAGAGGCGTTATACCGAATCATAGTCGGCCTTCCAAGCATTAAGCAAGGTGTTGGGTCGAAAAATCCAGCCTATAAATGAAATGCAAACGTATTCGATTTAACTCTGCAATGCTTTCATGCAGACCGACAATAACGTCTCGACCACATATGTACCACAACACGCCAAAGTAATCAGCTTTTTCAGTGTTGTTCACAAAATAATGCAGATCCGCATGGAAATCCCCTTACAGTGGTAGGGTTGAACAGGGGACGAGAAGTCAATTGGTTGGGAAGCCTATGACGTTTAACCGTTGACTTTAACGCTACGCCCAAATTCAGCGCCGAATGCCCGTTGCAGATTGGCGCAAACATCAAGGTTTAAACGTGGTCCCTTAGACGTGTAACCGGCAAATCTGCATTTTAAAGACTTTTGCGTGTAATGTCCGTTTAGCCTAACACAGCGAACTTAGCAAGTCAGATGCTCTACAATATACCGACACTGGAATACACCAAACACACCAACGTTTTGCCGAGAGAGAAACCAAACAATCCAAGCATCCAAGAGAAAATAACAATCAATATCATCATTAGCAATTTTTTGAGTCAATAGTGTGATCCAAACCAACGCTTACACGTCTGAGAGTTCGGTCGATCGTTTGTCTGCCTTAAGCACTCTTTCCACGGTAATCTTTTTTCTCACGGGGTTCGAACCAGGGACGATCCCAAGAACTAATCCCGATCAGTTTTTTTATTTCTGCATATGGGTCGAGCGCCTCAGCCCATTCGACCAAGCGCTCGCCCTTTTTCGACAATAATCGGTTGCCTCTTTCGCGCATCATTTTAGCGCCTCATGTGGTTGTGAGAATAGGTTTACTGTGTCCACGCGACGGCGCAAGTGAGTTTGTGTGCGTACAGAACAATGACTATGCAGCTAAACGAGGCATTATAACAGCATTCTAACTTACATTTAGGTTTAACTGTTGTAGCCAGGTGTTGTAAAAACTTGTGTTTGCTGTTTTGGAAAATGTAAAACCCAAAATCCAGTTGCCAGAAGAGCTATTACGAGTTTCACAGCTTTCCTGAAACTTGTTGGAGTCGAAATATCCTGAATATCTTCGAAAAGCTGCCAACTTCTGTGCGAAACCTTTCCTTTTGCTATTCTGCAGTGTTCTACTCGAGCATTGTGATGATAATCATGGCTATGCACAAGAACCTGATGCGGATAAGTGGGACAGTGGCTGGAGTCAGTATAAGAGGGGAAAACACCTCAAACGAGGCGCTGAGGAAGTCGTGGATTCTTGTCAGGTAGGTTTTGGTTAAAGGGAAGTTCGCGGGACTTCCCAGCAAACAATCAAAGCTGTAAACGTTAAAAATTACTTGTGGCTATTTTAAATACGTTTCTTGTGCCACTTTGTCCACCGGTGATGTGTGTATGTTTTTCTTTTATCGCAACTTATGGAGCTATGCGTTAGTTTAACGTTATTTGCTGCCACTGTATAGGCAAAGTATAAGTTTACAAAATCCGTTCCTTCCCTATTGTTCCGTTCCTTCCATCTAAACACAAAGAGCTCCTTGCTTGCAAAAAAACAAGTGTATCTATATAATAGATTCAAGGAACTTTCGAAACCATCCAAGGCTCGTCTCGCCATCTTCCTCTCGTGGTTCTTCCCGATCCTCATCATCCTGATCAGCATCACTGTGGACAACTGCTCCCATGATTACAAATGTCCGTTCGATTATGTCCCGGAAACCGGAGTGCCGGAGGATGTGGGAAGTATGTTGCAAAGCAAATTGTTACAAAACTTGGTTTATAATTATTATGTTTAATTCGATCAAAGCATAACTTTCACAGAGCTTATATGAAGTGAATACAGGCACTGATGATGACAGCAACGATTGTTAAAACGTTTGAATTAACTGTATACAAGCTCTCTGGTAGTTATGTATATAATTTTAAGCTACTCTTCAAGCTTGTGCCTTGTGTTACTAAAATTTAAATCTCCTTTTGTCAAAAAATCCCGTCCATCTAAATTCTTATTACTTTTTTGTTTGGAAATGAATCGACTACGTTATTTGGTGCGGTTGTAATTAAATTTAGTAATAAATGTTTGCATGACCAGATAAAATCAAATGCAAACATTATTCCCGTTCCCCAGTCGAATTCTCACAATACAACTAAACCCGCTTTTTCTGAGCTCCCGTCATTTGTAATTACACCACCGTGTAATTACAGTGTAACTGCAGCGCGTTCCACCTCGATCCACCGATTGTGCCACATAACGTTTGAACGTTGTGCAGCTATTTTCTGTTTCATGATTGCGTTGGTACTATTGTATTGAATGACTCTCACCAAGCGAAAAAACCACTCAACCCAAGGTTGCAAACTGCTAACTTGAAAACTCATCCATTGCAGGCCGTTGTGCGCACGACGTTGCACCGCTCGCCAACCAAACCGTCTACATCAGCACGGTTCTGTGTTTGATTTCGCTGTGCATGCTTATCGGCGCCCTCGTGCGGTCGTACGTCGACTTTCGTCGGATCAGCGCCGAGCTGCACCAGCACAGCATCCACGTGTTCCACGTTTCCCGCGAAAACTCCGTGGATACGACAGGGGAATCCCCCGAATCGGAACCGGATCGTACGAAGCAGCACAGCAGGACCGGGAGCTTGCTGCTGGAGAAGACGAAGCGAGACCTCCTTGCGATCTTCATTATATCTGTCGTGTACGTAGGAGGCACAATGGCTTCGATCATGTTCGTTTTCATCGACACCACGACTGGGTTTTACAAAAAACCGGATTCTTTTTATCCAAGACTTGTTTTCATAAACTTGCCAAATGTTGTCGAAACTATTTCGTCGATTCTCCTGTGCGCCTGCATCCATCCCATCTCTAGCGCCATCAAGGCGACACTTCGGTCTATTTTGGAATTCGCATGTCCGTGCCTCTACCGGCTCCGTTAAACCGTGGGAATACTTCAAGCATCGGGCGTGACATTCTAACTTTAAAATGAATTATCTTTGTATCGATCCTAACTGTTTTTGTGCAATATTGTTTCATCAACAAAGTTTGTGTTAAATTTGACAGCTGGCAGAGTAAAATTTAACTGGACATACACAGAGGTTCCTGAAATGTTTTGCTCATCGATGTATTTTACACCCAAAACTACCTGGAATATTTTTATTTCAACGTAAAGGAACAGAACAATGTAATTAGTTTAACTGTCGTCAATCAATTGTATATTGCAGATTTATCCGGTTCAAACTTTAGCTGCTGCTGTTTTAAACAACATTTATTCGTTTTTTTTTTGTTTGCAGCATTTGTCGCGACTGCACTGTTGTTGTTTTTCGTATCTTTTTGCTGTTGCTGCACTGTCCCCGCAAACACAGACCTAATGCCATTGTCGCAATCTCAGCTGTGTTGCAGACCTTTGATAAAAACATCAAACAGAAAACTTGTCAACAAACTGACGCAGAAAGACGCAGAAAACCAACATATTTTAAACAGATGTTTGTTAAAGTAAAGTAAAAGTTTTCAACAAGCCGCACTTTAAAGCGGTTACATCCTGGTTTAAGTATATTGTGTCATCACTCCTAAATGTTTTTTTTTGTTTTTTAATTGGTAACTTTCCAACAACATTAGTTGCAAAGTTACTCATGTAAACAGAATCACTGGTTACTGAAGTAGAAAACTAAATACACCGGGAGGGTTTAAAAAGTTTTAGTCCCTCTTTAATCTCTCAAGTTGTACGGGAAAGTGGGTTACCCATGGAAAAATGTTTTTTGCTGAAAGTGGTAAAATATTTGACCACTATCAAAACTCTGGGCAGGAAACAATGGGTAAGCTTCAACCGGACACGCCCATTTCACGCCTACTTCCCAGGGAAGCTTTCTTTCAACGAACAAACAAGCAAATTAATTCGATATCCTTCAGTTCCTATACAAACTTCCTCTGACAAATTATTTGCGACCAGAAGCTCACCAGGTTGTCCACAAACTGTTAGTGTTGGAATTGTGTTTGGCAGCGTTGAGAGGTAAAAAGTAAGTTTGTAATAAAATCAACATTTTGTCAATTACATGCCGACACACAGAAGAATTTGGGTATGTAATTAGGTATTTTATTTTAATAAATTACCTAAAATTTATTTTAACAATGATTTAAAAAGCCAAGAGGAAACGTCAACATTTTTGTCGCATTTGAGAGTCAGTGCAAATATTAAGTTTACAGAGGATCTGACGATAGTTGATTGAGGCCAGAACAGCCTTTTTCAAACTTTGCGGCATTGCTTACTTGCACCGAGCCAGCGCTTCAGGACAATATAAAAACATTAACCACAGCCGCAACCATGCAACTCTCCATCGTTGCTGTGTTTTGTTGTGCCGCGTCATTTAGAGGCTCCGCAACGCTCAGACAGGGCAACGGTAAACGATTTTATTTTAATCGTGGCGCAAAACGCATGATGCAGATACACATGAGGTGCGTTCGAAAACAGTAGGTTCGTTTGGTACACTAGGTACGCTTGAAACCTGCACCGTTTAGCTTTTTGCGTTCAGTTTTAACCGATTCCAATGCGGTAAGTGTTTTGATTGGTTTTCAATCTCTATGCTATATAGTACCAACAGCAACATTCAGTTTTTGCTTGGTAAAATAAATCGCATCGACACAACATCAATAAAAACAACTGCCAAGTCGAAGGTAGGTGCGCAACGTTAGGACGTTATGTTTTGTAAGTTTCCTCTAACAAAATGCGTCACCTGTAGCAGTCTGCTTACGAATCTAGTGGTGCACCACAATGTTTAAATGTAACTGGCAGCGTGCGGGGGACCCTGAGCGCCGCCAACCAGTTGGTTAGAGCGTTAGATCTTTCAAATACCGCATAAACCCCCGAAGGAAATCAGGCTATGTTGATTGGCTAGTAGATGGAAAGCAGGAGAATTGTCGGTTTGCAAAAATGTTTGTCAATTCGGTCACAGAAACACAGAAAGTTTGACACAGAAGCAGATTTGAAGACGGGAACATAGTGAGATGGAAACAAAACCATAAAGCTACGCTCATTCAAAAGGCCAATTAATTCAGATGGCCCTTAACAGAAGGATTTAATTAAATTAAGACAAATGCAACAGTAAACTATGCACAACCAAAATCACGTAGAGACACAAAAGGTGAACGACCTTACACGTTGTGTCACTTGTGTTCAGGTCGATTTTGCGATAAGTTATAGCAGACTGTGGTTTTGCAATCACGCACTGCCGGTTTTGCAGCACAGGATGCACGTGAAGTTGTGATTGATTGCTGGTGACTCGTACAACTTGTATTCCAGCAGGGATGGGCAAGGTGTATGCTACACTGTGTGTTTAGATACAAGATCTTGTGTTATATTTATAGTTTGATCAAGTGAAAGTCCCTCCCGCAAGTGTTTACGTTATTAGCATGGTCGTTTGTTATGTGCAAAAGATGTGCGTGACGCAAAAGCATGTGTAGCATGTAAATTTTTAGGTAGACAAGACGTTTGTGGAGACGTAGAAAATGTTTTGCACACATACACTGGCTTCTATCTTCTAATTGAGAATATGTAAATAAGAGTTGGGCAATTATAGAAGGGCAATTATAGAAAAGCAGCAGAAGGCGACATATTTGGTCAACGTCTGATGTACAGGATGCGTTTTGACCACTATCTGAACCTCAATGAAAATGTGGCTTGACGTGTTGCTTACAAGTTCACTTGGGTTCACATGCTGCCAAAAATGGTGGCAAAACAAAACGAATGCTAAGACGTCAGAGTAAAATTTTCTTTCGATCACATTGCAGACATTTTATGATGGGCAAAAAGACAGATTTCTTCTTTGTTGCGGTTAAGCGATTTTATTTTGCTGCGAAAAAAACGTTGTTGAAAAACAAAATTAATCAACGTCAGTTCATTGACGCAACGTTTGTGTTCAAACCCTCGGTCGTGATTCAAGACGCGTTGACAAATTGCAAATCCTAAATGTCACGTCAGTTTGCAGGTGTATCTGGGTGTTTTGTGCCTTATTATCAACCTTGTATCTTTACAAAATTCAGGAAATATCGGGTTATACACGGCAGATGTCAGCAATTAATCTAAAGGCAGCGGAACAGCAGGTGTTTGAGAAATAAAAGAGTTACCGATTGCAATGACGTAACCCTCATATTCCAAAGTTTTTTCTATATTCGCTTTGTGCGGGTAAACAGGTCGTTAACAATAAATTTGGTCGACAACCTTGACCTTTAGAGAATTATTTAGACAGATTTTTCACCAATTTGGAGCGAGAGATATGTCTGATTACTAAGCTGAACATAACAATACTTTTGCAGTTTCCTTAAATATGCTTTATACGCGAGAACCACCTTAAGTCACTTTCACAAACTGAGAAGTCTCTGTCAGTTCGTAGCGATAGACTACAAAACACAATATTGGTGAAATAATGCAAAAACGTGTAAAAAGGAGAGTCAAATAGGATAAATATATAGCAAGCCGCGGGTTGCTAAACGGTATGTGATATTAAACGTTTTGTAATACCCTATATATCGGTTTTCTCTGGAGCAAAATGAAATGAACATTAACAAAGTTTAAACTGTTTCAGTCGCTGCAATGTAGTTTGAGACAGTTCGTTTCATTGCAAAGTTTCATGCAGTTAAATGTGTTTTGTTCACCAACAATGCGGTTTGGCCTAAAGCTTTTTGCGGTGTCACACACACAACAGTTTGCTTTAACGCTTGAGCGATGAAGGAAAGCGACAGGATAAGCTTTTTTCCGAGTATTGAAATGCAGGTCACAAAACGTCCTCACTCAAGACAAGTCATTCTCGCTGTATAGGGATAAAAGACGATTTTTAGGCAAATATTACTATGCACTTGCTTTTGATGATCACAAAAGTAGATAGAAATGCCAAAGACGTTAATTTTTTGAAAATTTGATCAGGAAAGGTGGCGTATTTTGCATAACTATTAGAGTTTGGCGCTCTATAACTGCGTTGTGTGATTAGACTGTGAAAAACGTCACTTTGAAACCGATTTGTCGAGGTATTTTCTGGTGGAAAGGATAGGTGAACAATACAGAACATGACATATCAGTCAGATTTGTCACATGATGTTGTTATCAAATAGATAATTAGTTAAGTTTGCAAGAGACAATGATTATTTAATGCCATCAGTTTAGGCTTCGGGGGTGATTTAACTGGTTGCCTAAAAACTAATGTGACAAACTTCAAAAACCTGATAAGGTTTAAAACTCTGTTGGTTTCCATCCCATGCGATAAAAGAACGGCGGTATGGCAAATAAGGTTAAAGAGTCATTAAAAGGCCAACACTAATCATGCGAAGATCGCTGCAAACATCATAGTGTGGACACTGTGTGTGAGTTATCCTACAGACCAGTCGGCAGACATCACGTTGACGTGGAATTCCTTTCCGCTGTCACAAGTTAGCTCAAATAAATCATTTGATTGACTACGACGTATTGGACTTATAGTATTGTAAGATTTTCGACTTCCTCGTTTTGATGTATTAGCGGTGAGCAACCAGAGGTTCGATAATTGTTTTGTGTATAAGTAGGAGCTTTGATAAAATTTCACAGCAAGAATAATTGAAACATTTTTCACCTTTAAAGAACTTATAGCACGGTGCTGGGATGAAGAAAGCAACAGCGTCCCTTATTGAAAATTCACCTTAAGTAGCATAGTGAAGAATTAATTCTTTAAAGGGTTGGGGCATATCTGTAATACCAGTTTATTCCGTTGGCAGGACAAAGCTATGTTCCCCATTCTGAAAATCAGGTTATTTCGAACATATGTTGTTTGTTTGTTACGTGAGTTTGTTTTATTTTTATCCTCGGGAGGCGGAACAACGCCTGAATGCGTTATGTTCATTATGAGTCCGCCGTCGAGCTACCTGCCTCATTGCAGTTCCGTTGGATCATTTTTAACTTTAAAGTTTGTAACTTCAATCCACCAAGTTCACTGGGATGGAATAATGCCGCTCAAGTTTCTTGCTCAGGAAAACACAAGCGACCGAGACAGGATTTGGTTGAGCTGGCATCAAAGCGAATCGCATGCGTTTCAGGTTTACATCCAAACTAGAAGGGTTTTTTTCGTTGGCAGTTTACGCACGCAGGTAAGGTCGGATTTGCATCACCAGACTTCCCCTAGCTTTTGCAAGCCGACAAGTAAAGTCTGTCGCTTGCACCGGACACACAACGCAGAGTGGTCGATTAATGTAACGCTGTAATGACGTTGGGTCATTGTAACAAAACTGTGACGGTGCATTTAGGCGAAAATTACGTAACACCTGTTTAAAAGTATTTTCTAAACCAAAACAGGAAATCAAATCGCAATTTCTTTGAACAGGTTTAAAATTGATTTGTAAATGCTCATGCATCGCCCCCACAAAAGTAAAAAAATCTATTACGATCCTCTTGCTCTGTTCAGTGACCATTTTAAGCATTGTTGCATCACAATACACCCGTCTGTCCGCTTCACAATCGCGCGCGTTTTGTTTACGTTTAAGGTAATCACTCGCAAAGTTGCAGGTATTGATGGGAAGTAGAGTTCTCCGACAATCAGATTTTGCAAGGAAGCCCAGTGCGTGAAATCCGCCAGCACACGGATGTTGTGAGGACTCTCTACATTGGTTGCTAACATGTTAAGCAGAAGGGTTTTGTTGCGTTCTGATGGATGTTTGTTGCTAAAACGAGAATCAACTTGGATGCGGTAGAAATATAAATGACGTATTAACTGTTGTTTATTTAACAAAAATAATACTTTTCAAATCCGTGTCTTGTGTTACTAAACTGGTGTTGGCAATTGGAAACCTCTACAAGGTAAAAAGCCGAACAGGGCAAAGGAAATAGGTCTATGGTCGTTAGGCAGCTGTTATGCATTTCATTGCACAAAGCGTCGCTTGAGTGTCTTGTAACTTTAGAAGGAGCAAAAATGACGTCGGAACGAAGGAGGCCTGCAAATTACTTCTGTAAATCATTGACAAGTGCAACGAGAGGTCGGTTGCAATTCTAAACAATATATAAATTCTGTCACCTTTCTGAACAACAAGACAGAGGGTTACAATGCTAAAAACATGTTGAGAAGTAATTTCGGTTTTCACTACAAAGAGCAAAGTTGTGGCGACTCAATGTATTATAGATGAGAGAAACAGTCGAGAAAATTATGTTGTCGCAGTTCAATCCCAATTACATCAATTGTCGCAGCACAAACAAGCCTGCTGCTTTCAATTGTTTGTGCCGAGCCGTGTCCTGAAGGAGAGATAACAGTTGATAGTTTGAACTGGGTACTTTCACAGGAAGCCAGGTTTTCATTAGATCAGGTCACAAAGTGAATCCAGGGAAAGTATTGACCCTAATTAATTTACTCCAGCGTGCTTTTTTAATTATTAGGAATTACCAAATTTAAAGGGAATTTCCATTGCCAGCCCTATATTACCAGTCGTTTTATCAGCCTCAGCGGTTCAATGATTTGATAAAAACAAAACAACACCCTTTATCTATGGAAAAGACTTGGTGTTGGGGAGTTGTGGAGTGTTTGTACACTGAACAATAGTTATATGTTATCGTTGCAGATAAATTATAGCGACAGGGTAAATTTGAAATCGCTTTTATTGTTCAACGAAAGTTGCCCCAGGACCTTCAGCCAATCTCACAAGCCAGGTAAGAAGTAGAGCTCTTAAATGTTATGAAAAGTTTCGTGTTAGGCACTTTCATTAGATGCTAGTTTTCGATTTATGTTGAAAATAATCAATGTTGACTATGTATTTGTCTCGCTTAAGAGAACATAAATACAACGCGGGACTTGAACCCATGACCTCACGAACACGTTTAGTTTTCTGCCGTAGATATTTCAATGACCGCCCAAAGAAAAGCATCATGTTTTTTCTCCTCAGGTTTGTGCAACAGCATACGTTTTCACGACCTGACGTTAAACGCGAGATGAACGCCACAGCTCTGACGTGTGTGACTGAGGACTGGATGTTTATCTGGGCGGAGATGATAGTTGCCTGCTTCGCTCTTCCCATCAACTTCTTTCTAACTGTTTCACTCATCGTCTTCAGGTTCAGTTTGTCTGTTGTTGTATTTTTTTAATAAATCGCATAGTAATGCAGAGATTGCAGGTTCGAATTCGGCGGTTGGTTTTGTTGAAAACCAATTCAGCACTGGTTTGTGATTACTTTTTAGCAGTTTGCAGTTATCGTGGACTTGACGAATTTTTTTCTTCAAAGGTTTCCTATTATTTGAAGGTTTTACGCTGTTTCCCTTTAAGGAAGCTGTCACCAGAATTTTATCATTAATTTCTTGTTGCCACTTTGATCAAAATTTGATCCTTGCAATTTGAAAACACATAACACCTGAGAGAGAAATAACAACAAAAACTTTTCCTCGCAGACAGAAACTCCGCACACAGCTTGTTAATATTTACGCTGCTAACTTGGTAGTGGCGGTTTTCTTCAACGCCGTCATACGGGTCAGCGACACCACGTGGTCGTTGTTCGGCATGGTGGGAGGGTTGGCGGTCTATCCTTATAACATGGAGGCTACCTACGGTTTAGAACTTCTGTGGCTTTATCACAAGTCCCTAGTGGTGACTATGTATGTGGGTAAGTACAATCCGTTTCTTTTCATTTGCAACATATGTGTAATTTTCAGTCGTTTTTTTGTAGTGTACGTTGGCGTAATGTAAAAGGAATAAGACATACTGAGAGCTGTATTGTTTAGGAAACTTGATGATACTGAAACCAATCGATGTTTTAAAACCAATTTTCCCGCCAATAACGTAGGGTCGAGTCACGTGTTTTTCAAACAAAGGCCTATGAAGGACAACTTTGCAACTTTAATTTAATTACGTGGATCTTGTAATATTGGTCTTTTTTTCAAGTTTGTTAATGTAAATATAAAAAGTTTGTTGGTGCTGCAGTTTACAATCTCAAGCACTAAAGCTAATATCGTTTGTTTCCAGTCATCACGGGAGGAATCGCGTTCGTGATCATGGCTCTTCGTGAAAACCTGTTCCGCGTTCACAGAACGGTTGCCGGGGTCAGTCACGATGAAGAGTTCAAAGGCAGCGAGAAGAAAAGAAATCGGTAAAAAAAACTAGTTTTTTAATGAGAAAATACAAGTCAGTACTAGTGTGTAAAACTCTTTTTACGTTTCGATAAACGCTGTTGTCAACATCGGAATACGTAAAAAATGTAGCCTATTACACAAAAGTACTGGGTTGTATTTTTTATTAAGACTATTATAAACATTATATGGTGTACTTTGTCGATGTCATGCTTTGTTGTCCTTGCAAACATCCAGCAAACTGGTGATTTGGGATCTAACGCTTGTAGGGCAATTGTTAGAACAGATATTTGCGGTTGTTGTCAAACTGAAAACCTCAAAGCTTTTAAGGACTAATTGAAATTTAAAGCAGCGTTCGACGCGTTCATCTCCACAACAAGATGTTAATGCTGGCGTTTGACGTCGGCGCAAAACTTCATATTAATTATGCCGTTAATCGACAACCTCCTGTAACCTATAACTTCGCGGAAACAGTGACGTTTTGACGGTTTACTTGTTTACATTCGTGTTCATGGCCCTGCATGAGATTGCAACCACATTCGTTTTGTAATACAGGAAATTTTAATAGGAAACATCACACGCAAAGATTAACCTCATTAACCGCGTGGCTTGATGCAAACCAAAACCTGAAGGGCATTTCATCAAAAGGGAATATGGCTTTGACGTTTAAACAGTTATATGTTGATTGTAAAGCCAGCCCCGAACAAATTGGTGATAACCTATTTTGCATGAGGTGAAACAGAAAACACGTGAATATGCACAGTGGCGCAAATCAATTAATATTATTGGGGACTTTTGTTCTAGTGAGTAATTTTTGTGCAGATGACGTCATGTTTAAAGTTATGACGTCACAATACGGATTTTTATGTCGCAAAAGATGAGTTACATTTCGGCTGAGACGGTCTTTTTTGAGGGGGGAGGGGCAAATACAAGTCCACCAACCCAAATTTTGGGTGGGACATGTTCCCCCACCGGGATTTGCGCCTGTGGTTGTTTAAAGTCACACTCCAAAAACTGCTCAACCTGTCTAATATGTTTTGCACTTTGATTTCCGTGGGCTGCACCAAAAACAAACCACGAGTCTTACAACTTGGTAAAAAGTTTTCAAAAGCTAAACAAACTCAGAAAGGTTCATTCTCCGATTTTGCCATCACCCGTTTGGCGCAACCCTTATCCCGGAACTTCACTTTTTCAGACTGAACGCTTGGTTTTCAAGAAACCGCAAACATCAGGCACTGATCTTTATCGCCATCTCGTGGGTGGTTCCAATCCTGTGTTCCATGATCGCGATCAGCATCGACAAAATTTGTCTCACCAAGTGCACGTGCATATTCAACTACATCCCTTCGGACAGAACTATCCCTGCTTGCGGGAACAGTAAGTTGTTCCTGCTCTTAAGCTGTATGCCTGAAGTAGCGTGCTAGTTGCATAAGCTTATTATTGTGGGGGCATTTTGTAAATCGGTATTGGTGCGGCAAAACAATGAACAGCCGAACACGAAGTAAGCACACAATGCTTCATCAATTTGCCAAGCGCTTTGCAAAGTGATTTTTGATCTTATCGACTAAGGAACGCCAGACGCGCACTGGAATAGAAGTTTATTTAAAACATAACTGTCCAAAAGCTTGCAATAAGTGAACACATTGTAATGCAAACGTTTTGTTCATACGAGGTTAAATAAATAATGGTTAATTGTTGCGTATCAGTAAGTTTCAAACTGGTTTTACTTATACTCGATCCGCCAAAAGTCATGACACTTATAAATCTCAACCTTCAACGGTCCTTGGAAGTTCAACCAGGATTTAAACCTATTTTCCAATCTTCCAGCGTGTTCCCTTGTTTGGCCTCCGCTTCCCAACTCGTCTCTACTGGCCGGATGTTTCTGCTGGTTTGTCTTCGTCATCATTCTTCTCTTCCTCCTGACGAAATCCAATATCGACTTTAACCGGGTCAGTAAGCAGATTATGTCCACCAACATCCCGCCCATCGATAACCGGGCTGATGGGATCGGAATTCCGGGATCCTTTCCACAGGAAATATCGGAGGGCGAAGGTGTGGAAATGCCGGATAAATATAGATTGGAAATAGGGAACAACGCAAATGCGGAAAATGAAACCAGGGAATACGCGGAACAGCGGGACGACCAGGAAACGACGGGATCGGAGCAACGTTCCGATGTGGAAGAAAACGATACTCATACAGAGCGGAATAAATCGTGGAAAATCAAGCGGTGGATCATGTTCCGTCATTCCACCAAACACAGCAGTCTGCTGCTCCGCAAACTGTCCAAGCATCTCAACAAGCTTCTGGTGATCTCCATAGTTTACATCATCGGAACAGGAGTTCTCGTCAGCTTCGTGACGTACTCAATCCTTGCCCATGACGAGTTGATCTTCCACAGGAACGAGCAACACATGGTGATTATTCTAATGATGCCGGCGGCGGCTGAATGCTTTACAGCCGTAGCTCTCTGCATGGAACTTCCCAACCTCAGATCCGCCGTTCACTCCATGATGGAAGTTGTCCTCTACATCCTCAGCTTCGGATGTCTAAGAAAATGATTCTGGGGCGGAGGTTCCCAGCGATTTTGTTTCACGCCCTACTTTGATGTTTTCCCTCACTTTGTTGGCCAAGACACACAAGTGTGTTTAGACGGAAAACCCTGCACATCAATTACACGTGGATATTTACACACAAATATTTTCCACTTATTCTGTTGGTATAATGATTTGGAAGGTTGCACATCCTACGCAGGACCCACCAAAATATTACCATGTCACACCGGGTAGAGCATGTGTTCCACTTTGGGAATCACTGTTCTAGAGTGTACACAAATACGAGTAGGACGTGTGCGGAGTATGTAAGAGTAATTGCCGCGAGTCATGTTTGTATTCCGCGACCGAGAGCTAGAGTCGTAAGTTACCGTTGTGGAACACAAATATTTTCGATTTTACCTTTGTCAGCGACTGTATGTGAGTTTGCAATAGTCTGCTATCACATACCATTGGCCAGTTAAATAACCACATTTTTAAACTGAAATTGGAAGTTCTTTGCGTTACGACTAGATGTTTAAAAAATGCCTTTTTATTTTTCTGTCATTTTTTTCCAATCTTCAAACATGACAAATTCCGCTTAGCTTAAAAGTTCTGTAGTTGTCGCTATGGTTGCTCAAGTAGTACGTACAGCATGCAACTACAAACCTATTTGTTTGCCTTTCTTTCATCTTGCTTGAAAGCAGGAAAAGTTCAATTGTACTTTCAAGTTGTTTTATTCCACAATTTTTATAAATAAACGCGTTTTGCCGGTGCGTTAGTCCATGCAGAAACTACATGTTTCAAGTAAAATACAGTTCGATCCAGTAAAACAAACTGAGAGTTTAGGCAGAACGTTCTCGATCGGGTTTGAAATGAGCTGAACAAGCTACTCGTGTTATAAAGGTGTGATTGTCAAAACTTTTTATATATTTTACTGTTGAGAATCGCTTGGTTATGGCCTTAGTGTCAGTTGTGACTACGTCGTATCCCAAACTATCCCAAGATTTGAAGCAGGAACTGAAACGTCCAAGCAATAGATAAATGACAAAGTTGAGTTCCGCATCCCGAGCCAATACACCAGGAGTTCAATGACGAGTTTATTAAAATTATCACTGACTCAATTTTACGTGCTTTTTTTTGAACTGACTGATTGAAACCGAAATTTGAGGCCAAACAAAGCATCAGGTTATTTGTGTATTTTGTCTGTGTGCGTCACATAGCGTTTCAGAATACACTTCATTTAGTAATGAATGACGCAGTTTCACCTATTAAAGCAAGAATAGTCGGTAACAGCACGAACACCTACACAATGTTTGTTCACAAGTATAAAGAAAATCAATTTTTCGTGTGTTCTATGTAAACCTTTATGTAGGGTTCGATCGGTTTTTGTTTGGTGCGGCGCTTGTATTTTTCTTCCGATTTTGAAGGATATAACTTAAACGCTAATGCATCGAAGCGGCATTCAAGTGAAACAAACGTGTTGCTCTGAATTTGATTCAGAATGAGGCAAAACCGGCAACTGACTGTAGCTTGAACCAAAACAGGGCGAGTAGCTTGGTAACTGTCGAGACCAACAAACTGTGAGTAAAACGAACAAACTTCGGAACCAGTGCCTAAAATTGTGTTTCTCTGAACATAAAACGTTTGTGGCATAGCTTCAGCCCAGTGAAACTGATAGGTTGACCCAGATTGAAGTCACCTACTTTAAAAAATTGAGTAAAAAATGAACCAACGGAACTGCAATGAGGCAGGTAACTCGACGGTGGACTCATTGTGAGCATAACGCATTCAGGCGTTGCTCCTAGGATAAAAACGAAACAAACAAACAAAACGTTTAAATTTTAAAATTGCAAGCTCGACGTTGTTCTTTCTTAATTGATTGCTTGAAACAGAAACTAAAGCTTTACGTTGTTGAGTGTTCAAGCTATGAGGCCAATAGTACGACACGCACGGCTTAGGGGTTTCCGCCACTGCCTTATATAAATAGCGATGCGCAACTGGTCGACAAACAGAACAGCAGTCTGGTTGGTTTGTTCAATAACCTTACATAAGAGAGGCGCACTGGAATTTGCACTTAATTAAAACTGCTCTGTAGTGGCCGGGGAACACCTCCTAACTGCCTGTTTTGCGTCAGACAAACGTTAGACGGTGAAAGTGACGGCATTATTAAAACCAACAGCTTCAGTTGCAGGAAGTTTTAATGGTTTTGCAGCAATAGCACATTAATTTATGNAATACAGTTCGATCCAGTAAAACAAACTGAGAGTTTAGACAGAACGTTCTCGATCGGGTTTGAAATGAGCTGAACAAGCTATTCGTGTTATAAAGGTGTGATTGTCAAAACTTTTTATATATTTTACTGTTGAGAATCGCTTGGCGAAGGCCTTGGTGTCAGTTGTGACTACGTCGTATCCCCAAACTATCCCAAGATTGGAAGCAGGAACTGAAACGTCCAAGCAATAGATAAATGATAAAGTTGAGTTCCGCATCCCGAGCCAATACACCAGGAGTTCAATGACGAGTTTATAAAAATTATCACTGACTCAATTTTACGTGCTTTTTTTGAACTGACTAATTGAAACCGAAATTTGAGGCCAAACAAAGCATCAGGTTATTTGTGTATTTTGTGTGTGTGCGTCACATAGCGTTTCAGAATACACTTCATTTAGTAATGAATGACGCAGTTTCACCTATTAAAGCAAGAATAGTCGGTAACAACACGGACACCCACACAATGTTTGTTCACAAGTATAAAGTAAATCAATTTTTCGTGTGTTCTATGTAAACCTTTCTATAGGGTCCCATCGGTTTTTGTTTGGTGCGGCGCTTGTATTTTTCTTCCGATTTTGAAGGATATAACTTAAACGCTAATACATCGAAGCGGCATTCAAGTGAAACAAACGTGTTGCTCTGAATTTGATTCAGAATGAGGCAAAACCGGCAACTAATTGTATCTTGAACCAAAACAGGGCAAGCAGCTTGGTAACTGTCGAGGACACCAAACTATGAGTGAAACGAACAAACCTCTGAACCAGTGCCTAAAATTGTGTTTCTCTGAACATAAAACGTTTGTGGCATAGCTTCAGCCCAGTGAACCTGATAGGTTGACCCAGATTGAAGTCACCTACTTAAAAAATTGAGTAAAAAATGAACCAACGGAACTGCAATGAGGCAGGTAGGGGGGGGGGGGGGGGGGGGTGAGCATAACGCATTCAGGCGTTGCTCCAAGGACAAAAACGAAACAAACAAACAAAACGTTTTAATTTTAAAATTGCAAGCTCGACGTTGTTCTTTCATAATTGATTGCTTGAATCAGAAGCTAAAGCTTTACGTTGTTGAGTGTTCAAGCTATGAGGCCAATAGTACGACACGCACGGCTTAGGGGTTTCCGCCAGAGCCTTGTATAAATAGCGATGCGCAACTGGTCGACAAGCAGAACAGCAGCCTGGTTGGTTTGTTCAAAAACCTTACATAAGAGAGGCGCACTGGAATTTGCACTTAATTAAAACTGCTTTGTAGTGGCCGGGGAACACCTCCTAACTATCTGTTTTACGTCAGACAAACGTTAGACGGTGAAAGTGACGGCATTATTAAAACCAATAGCTTTAGTTGCAGGAAGTTTTGATGGTTTTGCAGCAATAGCACATTAATTTATGTGCTGTTATGTGCATGGATCTGCACGTGGAAATCAGCAAAATGAAGCATTAAGCGCAAGACAGCAACTGAATTTGAAGGCGGTATCCATTGTTTTATTTGGAACGATTGTGTGTTGAGGTTGGTTATAAAAGGTTCACTCTGTTCAGTTTGTTTCGTGCAAAGCAAATTGATTGATATTTTCTATGCAACTTGATCAGCTTTAGAGCGCTAACCAAAAATAGACTGACAGAGTGCTGTCAATAGCCTGACAATTAAAGGCTAAATGTAGGGTTACTTTGAGTGCAGTTTACAGTTAAACAAAACAGCTGTTATGTGTATTGTGCTGCTGAAAATCATTAATAACTCCAAATTACCTCATTCAAAATCAGTTTCAACGAAAACCGCTTGTTTTAACATAAAAAAAACACCTATTTGGATTTGCAAGCAAGATTTTTCGTGGCTTACTTGGAACTAAAAAAACAATGCAGCGATTTAACGGTTGGATGCTGGAATATAAAACAAATGACGTAATGTAAACGGTCATACTACAAGGACTGATGTGGTTTGGACGTCACAATTTATTAATCAGCTTGTAGTTATATATACAAATATAGCAGTGAGTACAAGGGGCTCTATAAACAGGAAGTTTTTAAATATTGGATGATTTACGAGGTTGGGAGGAGGAACTACACTGTCCAAGTAACTCTAAAGTAAAGTTATGAAGCAAGCAACATAAGTGGGCATGCTGGAGTTACTTAACCCGGTCAAGAACATGTGCGATGGCGACAGTCCGAAGGCGTGTTAAAGATTATAACATCTAAAAATGCAAGTTGTTTTTGTAACAGTTTATTGTCGCCACACTGGTGTCTTCCAATGAGAAAAAGCCAAGGAGGTAATAGAAATGCTAAAATACTTTTGAATAGTGAGCTGCAGACAGTGCACACTTTTGAATAGATTTAAAAAAAATACTTTTGAATAGGTTAGTTAAGTTAAGTTATTGTCATTTCGCCAGAGACCGAAGCGGTTTCCGATTTAGCTTATAGTTGACGCGCCAGAAGGTTACTTGTATTGATTTTATCTAAACTATGCAAAAACTCAGGGGGGGCTTATAGTCAAAGTTTACTCCCACTACACTGGAAAGCAATTCAAAAACGAGTGTTGTAAAGGTGTCTTTTTGTTAAAATGTTGTGTTTTTTCGAGCAAATGTTTTTGTTATGGTTAAACTTGATTTTTTTAAAAGCTTTTAACCTTCTATAGTTTGAAATAACTTTTGTTGCTTCTCGGTTTAAAATTTTCGTTTTCAACAATTGCATAGTTTTAGTTTTCACTTTTGTTTTCTTCAGCGAAATTTGGTAAATAATCTTCCTGTCAACTTGGACACCTCAAACCCGATGAGGTGAATTAAAATTCGATCAGAAATTGATTTTAACTCTCGGTCGATCAATATCTGGGTGATGCAGACCAGAGCGGACAGTTTGAATAATGGGAAAATTGGGTTTATAGTGTATGAGGTGGATTTAGCTAACAGCACTTATTTAAATTAAGAATCTCCAACCAAAAAACATGACAAGGGCAGAAACAATATTAGGTAACTGATTGGGCTTTGCTGTGGGAAATATGAAGTAAAAGCAAGTTTAGAGTTGTTTTCAAAAGCGTTTTTTGCAAATTGCGTTTATGACATGAAAAACGTATTTTTTTAGGTGTTATAAGTGTGTATACTTTTTATTCAACACTTAACTTTTGAAGCCCAAAATAACCAATAATTTCTTCAAATCAAATTTTCAGGATTCAAAATAAAACAAAATTAGGCGCCTCAATTGAACATACCATGACAACGATAGCAGCTTTACCCAGAAGTCCGCCAACAACTTTACCACCACGATCAACCCAACCACCCACAAGCCAACAGACAAACTTGTCCCTTGCGGGCAACACAAGCCTGCCCCAGTTCACGTGTGTTCCACAGCGGATGGAATACTTGCTGGCTGAACTCATCGCTACTTCATGTTCGACTCCGGTCAACTTGTTTCTCGTCACGTCATTGTTTGTGTACAGGTCAGTTTTGGGCGGAGTTGTGCTCGTGATAACGCGGGTTATGCGTGGGGCAGTAGGAAGTGACGATATTTACGTCACATCAAATTGCCGGTAAAACAAAAACGCTGAATAACTGATAAGGCCTCGCAGGAATAACGTGTTTATATGTCAGACGTTTTGCTACAACAACTTTTTGCCCATTTTGATAAGGGTAAATTGAAGACATTTTCCAACCGACGGGTGTTATCTGATCCAATTTGTGTTTAAGCTTCTAAACAACACGTCGTTTTGCGAAATTGAACTAAAGCCCTTTCTACATAATATAGTGCCGCAGTAAAGTGGGTTAAAACCGAAACCTGACAATGCCTACAAAACACAACCAGCGACATATGTATTGTGAATTTGTACTGAAACAACAGCAAAGAAAGTCCACAACTGTTTTTAAACTTGGTATTCATTAACCGCCCATCAATGGTTCAATTTTACAGAGAGAAGCTTCGTTCTCAGATGGTGAACATATACGCCGCGAACATAGTGGCCGCTATCACTGTAAGCACGATTCTACGATGCTTCGACACAGTTTGGAGTTATTTCGGTTTTGGCCCTCCTTCCTACATCAGCACTGGACCAGCCACCCCGAGTCCATTCCTGAAGTTGTGGGCTTTTCAGAAAACCACTATTGTCACAACTTACATTGGTAAGATCACCAGAAGTCATAAACTCGCGTTACAATTTCCTTGATTTTCATGATCCTAAAGACTAGGGAAAACAAGATACGGACTTGAAGAGTAGCTTTATTAAAAACATAACTGCTGGAGAACTTGTATGTAGTAAACATATTGTAATGCAAACGTTTCAACAATCGTTGTTGACATCATCACTGCATAAAGATTCCGATTTTAAATTCTTTATCATGTAGAGTGATAGCATTCCTTCATTTACTTAGTCTTAAAAGATTTTTTCGTCATGCGCAGTGATAGCTTGGGGAATTTTTTTGGTCATTTTATCCATTCGATCGAAAGCGTTCAGAATTCACCGTACGGTGGCAGGCGTGAGCGACACAGAAGGAAGTCCGAGCAACGGAACCAAACAACAGTCACAGAAATCAGCCTTTGCAAAGTAAGTTTAATAAAGACGACTTTTGATCCAGTAGCAATCAATCTTAACTTTGAAAAAGTGTTAGTGGCATTGGAAAATTGCACGCAAGCACAGAGGTATGAAAATCCTCGCCTTCAAAGAGAATTAAACCCTTAACCTCAGACATTTAATGCAGATGTAGAAATTACAGTCCACATCTTTCGAACCTCAGAATTTTAACGACGTGACTCTAACCTGGCTAGACACAGCTACGCAAATGCAAAGTTTAGCCTGATACGCATCGTGATTGACAAACCCGATTGTGAAATCTAACATTTTTGATCTTTGATGCAGATGTTTTTGCTGGTCAACAAAAAGCCGCACAATAAAATTCAACATCTTCCTCTCGTGGTTCGTCCCGATAGTGGTTTCACTGATAGAGGTCTCTATTGAGAAGTGCTCCTCGGATTGCAAATGCTCGTACAACTACATGGTTCAGTTCGACAGAGTTATTACTTGCATGAAAAGTACGTGCTTGAAACAAAGTTTTTTTTGTTCCATTTTTTGTCTGTAATGTGCCTTAATATGTATTTTACGTAAGTGTAAGTCACTACCCTGTAAGCTGGGGTGGTTATGGAGCCGTTTCAAACAGCTTTACAACGCAGTATGTCGCCAGGTGGTTTCATTGATAACATAGGATGCAAAAGTTTCTACACGATACACTTTGCTACAATCTGTCAAAAAAGTGTCGTTATAAATTTAAAATGACCTTGTAAAGTTAGGGCATCGCTTTCACAAAAGCTAATGCTTGTCTAAGGTCAGAGACACCGGCACCAGTGATAAAAATATGCAATGAAACTTATACACAGCGGCCTAAACCACAAAGTTTTTTTTCTACCATTATAGTTTGCTCGGTGGTGTGGGCTCCGATCACGAACCACTTCTTAATAGTGGGATGCGTGATATGGGTGATATGCGCAGTTCTGCTCATTTCCCTACTCATACGATCGCAGTTCCAGTTCAACAAGGTGAAAAAGCAGATGGCCACCAGTAGGTTGCCCACTTTGCAGCGCCATCATGCGGGCGAAGAGCAACCGACGCCGTTCGAAATCGAACAACAGCGTTATGACGTCAACAATCCGTCCCGCGATGAGGCGTTACACAATAGCACTGGAAGATCGAGTTTTCGACATTCCAATTTCCTTCTTATCAGCTCGCTTGCGCAGCAGCTGCGGTGGATGCGGATAATATCATCCGTATACGTTGTGGGCACAGGCTGCATGGTTGGCTTGACCCTTTACTCGATATTGAGCGAAGATTACGCAATCTTTACCTTTCCCGGGCGCGGGCCTGTTCCGATTTTTCTGATCCCAACTTTGAGTGAGACTTTTGCAACCGTTGTTCTCTGCACAAAACTGCCGAACCTGAGAAGCGCCGTAAACGCCATGTTAACCAGGATCTTGTCTTGCAAGGTTGTGAAATAAAAAACAATTTCCTGACTGTTTTAGAGTGCACTATTTCAAATTTTCGTTTTCGTTTCTTAAATCAACGGCGTATTTAGACTTGTTTGATGCATTTCAGTATTGCTTATTCCTACAAGGTCGATTTGTAATGTGTTCATTTTTTATTCGGTGTTAAACAAGCGTTTAATATTTTTTTAACACTGTTATGACGTTGTGTAAACTTCATGATGCGTTAAGTAACCTGCTTACAACAGTTCAATACGTGGTATGATGCACTTTTATTTTTGTGTTTGCTTTGCGCGCGAAGGCCAATATAAACCAAAAGCTTATGACTGGCACGTTTGTTTTGTGGAATGGTAATAACATTTTTATTTCTATTAACAGTTGTATGAATCGTTGTTTTAGGTTTGGTACCAAACCATCGTTAAACTAGGCAAACGATTTTCGTAAAGTCCAAATACAAGACTCGAGCAGTAATTAATGAACGTTTGCATTTTTTGAATTGTTTTCGTACATAAAGTTAAACCTTCATACGTAATAGCATTTGCAGGCAACACAAGCTTGTATATTCACAATTTATCAGAAAAACACCAAACACCAAAGTCAGTTTGCAACTTAAGGCATAAGTTCACAATCTTACTAACACGAACTCATAACTAAACTAAACAAACATAACTGCAACAAAATAAATAATTTAAGCTGGAATATTAGGACATTTGGTCAAAACAGTGGATCCAACAAACATCTATTTGAATAAGAGACTGACGATGCCTACTCAGGTGAAATATATATCTCTTTTTTAACGAACAGCCATTGACTGATTTTGTGTTTGAAGCATAGCTTCACTGTTATAATCCAACAAAACAACAATTATCGAAAAGCTTTGAGGACCACATTGTCCCAAACATTTACTGGATCAAAATAAATCTTACCGAGTCGGCCGTCATTTTTTATTGTCGCAGCCATAACTACAAAGCCACAAAATGTGACATCACAATCGCATTTGTTGCAAGGTTGAACCGTTACTCAGGCAACGCCCATCGTGCCCTGACGTAATTAGTAATGATCAACTTGTAAACGAATGTCACGATTGACAAGGCGTGTAAAGATTGCTGATGCAGTGAAAATTCCAAACACGTGGCAAGGCTTTACGCTGCACATTGCATAACACTGATCGTGTATAACGACTTTTACGTGCAGTGCGCCACCACATATCAACTAAGATGGGAAAGTTGTATCAGCGCTGGTGCGTTGATGTTAAATCCCATTGCGAGCAATTAGCAATGGTCAAAAGCGCTAGACCCATATACAGACATCAGCATTGAAGCCCTGATCGGGATTCGTAATCGAGTGCGTCACAGTAAAAAAGTTTTTCAAATAACCGACATGTTGGGATGTGTTTTTATAACAAGTATCCATGGATAAAATACTTTTAGGGACCCGGCCAAAATGGCAGGTGCTGTTAAATTTAAATTAAAAATTCGATATTCTACTCTGAAAATCTCTAAAAACTCTCCTCAAAACCTTGCCATAGGCATAAATTGTTTCTAACTGCAAGCCAGATGATACATTGTAGAGTAACTAGTTTAAACAATTAAACAATGCCAAAAACAAACAAAACATAATGGTAACAGAACTACAGTTTATTTAACACTAAAGGATGCTTGTTTAAAAATACAACAAATTAATGTCATATTATCGTGTGCTGTACATTCACTGGCTATGCAGGTTCACAATTAATTACTTGGTTCTTTTCGGCCGTATGTTCATTTCATTGCAGATAATTAACACGAATACTTCAGTTAACAACAAACAGCCCAAAGTAAGGATCTTTTTTATGAAACAGATATTTACGCAAAACAACGCTATACTAACTCATATACACACAGCAGTAAAAATATAAGCCCCACACCAAGTTTTATCCGTTAACAAAATGGTAATTTGTTTTTCAACCCAATGATATCAATGTTTATAAACAACAAATATAAAACAAACATGCCAAACTCACCAGTTCGAAATGCCGGTAACTTATCAAGTAGCTTCAGCTAAATGTCACAAAAACTGGCTCTGTAAACTGAACTAGTTCTGTGTTACCTGGCTGCTAGCTGACAACCACTTGCAATAATCCACCACAGACACAAATGTCTGTTTAATATTTCCACATTGTGCATTGAAAATCCAGCTTACATTTGCACAAACTTTAAGTAACATAACAAGCTTTCTTTAAACCGGATTGTTTACCTTAAAATTATCAGGGAATTTCAACAATGCGCGCTTTATGACGTACAACGCTGATTGATCGGAATGCGCGTTTTTTGTTCGTTGGTGTTATTTCTATGCTGGAAGTCAAATTTCTTACGATTTTGTGGTTATGGTGTTTGTAATTATGAGTGAAGTTGATGAATCCAGAAAGCAACGCAAAAAAGTTCTGGACAAAAACCAATTACAACGAATGAGGATACAGCTACGTTCGGCAAATTTGGATTAAAACAAACTGTGTCTTGGAAAACATACACAAAACGCATGAATTTCTGTGCACAAACAAACCATACAAATAAAATATAAGGCAACAGCGTACTTATTTTAAAAGTAGAAAGAGCCGAAAAAATACGACACATTTATAGTAAAGGAAAATTTGGGTGAGCATATTTTATCCCAACTTGTGACGTCGTTTCAGTGCCTATTACATCATCTGGTTTGTTACGTAACAGCAAATCAACGACAAAATGCTGCAAACTCGTGTCGTCAAAGTCTTTACGTAGAAGTGATCTCATCTTTCGCTACAGCTCATAACTCCAACGTCATCATAAAAATGTTTGGACATTTTGTGACGTAACTTACGTCATTGTCGGGTGCATTGTCACGTTGTTGCGTCTTTCCGGCTTAGAAATCATTACTTTTGATAGTTGATGTAGATTTGACGTCACTACGTTTGCTGTTGCCGCTTTTACCCACTTGCAATGCTAGAGAGATAAAGGCTTGCCTAAGAGAAACAAAGAAAACAAGTTTGTGTTTGCTGGTGTATGAAAAAAAGTTGAATAAGCAATTTACTTTCTGTTAAGTATGTTTGAAAAAGGCGGGTAAAAAGTTTTGTGGAAAGATGAAATGGCCAAACATTACTTTGAAAAGGGTAAAAAGTTCTCCGAAAATTTAAAAGAATTAAGTGTTCCCTAAAATATGGACAAAAAGTTAACACGGAAAAAGGTTTTTGTGGGAAGGTAAAATGGTTGAAAAGTAATTATAAGTAAAGTAAACAATCGAAATAAACACTGATCCTTAATATTAAATTGCAAATAAGTAGTGAGAAGGCGACAAACCTTATTCCAGGTAGGCACTTGGCAAGCAGGAAGGGGCAGACCCAGCAATAGACGAAAGTGACACAGAGGCAGCTGTTTCCAAGCACCATGCTCGGATTCTCGGTGGAAAAGTAATCGTAAAGCATAAGTGCCATCACCGGTGCTGTGCTGAAGACGAACAACGCTATGATCCATATGATGAACCTGAGACTGCTGAGTGTACGACGCTTAAAATGTAAAGGATTTCAGAGTTAGGCATCTGTTTTGATTTCATAAATAATTCTCAGTCTGTTGTTTTTACCCAAACTTTCGTTTTGCAGACAGGACTGGAAATAGTTACAGACCCCAACCACGTAATCCTAAGGGGTTTACGTACTCCAGGTTATAAAAACTTAGTGCTAAAACGTTTTATTTGAAATCAAACCACAGTTAAAACTGGCAAAAACAAAATTAACAAACTGGCAAACCTAAAAACTATTCCTAGTTTATCAAAACCTTCCTTGTATTCATGCGCTACCTGAAACCAACGATCTTTTTCTTTTTCACCCTTATGAGGACGAATCCAGAAGAGGAAGAGGGGGCAAAGAAGAAGGTCAACGAGTTCAAACAACAAGTTGTTTGGTATAAGTAGAGAGTTGAAAATCAGGGGTCAATGAAAAAGCTGGTTAAGTGCGGGCAGAGAAGAAGTCAAGGACAGTGTTTGTTTACAGAATTTACACAGGGAGGTTGTTTGGTGTAAGTAGAGAGCTGAGAATTGTAATTACTAACGTTGTCTTACAAACATGGAAATTCAAACTTCGCTGAACTTTCACTTACCAGAACCTGATGTGACCTCATCAACGATCGATGACGCGTTTCTTTCACGTCGACAACAGGGGATATGACGTCATCACCGCCAGACAGGTGTGTTGTGACGGAGATTGTTTTGTCCCCGGATAACTTCGAAGTTTCGACCCTAGAGTGGTCGGCTTCTTTCTTTACCCTGGGAAGGAACTTGTTGTGATTAGGTAGTTTCGGGGTCATGAAGATCAAACAGGTTTTCTGTTCAGAACAGTGATTCTTAACCGTGGGGTAATTAACCTCATGTGACAGAATAGCAGGTGAGTAATTAGCTGATATTAGCAATGTTTTATATTGAGTATGGCAAAACCAGCAAAATAAACAAACAAAATAGATTTTAGTCAAAACGTCGAAATATTATTCACCAAAAAATCGTTTCTACATTGTAACCGTGAATATCCATTTTTTGTGGGACTTTACATCCCGCGTTCTCGCTAATAGTTGTCACATAACAAAAAATGTTTTTCGTTCCCAACCTAACACTGCAGT
>QXVZ01006842.1:0-25169 GCA_008931825.1 Phallusia fumigata
GGTTAAACTCTCAAGCTTTTTGGCTAACTTATTATAATACGAAAAAAACTCTTCCCAAATTAAATTATGCAAATAATTTAGGACAAAAACTTGTCTCTACTTCGGTGATGGTCAAAAACGCAAAAGAGTTTCTGTGACACTAAGTTACCAGCAAATGGCTTCGCTTCAGTAGCAAGAAAAGCATTTGTTGTCATTCATAACCAAAAAGGCTTTTGACATCAAGCGTCGTCCAGACACCCAAGATCAATTTGGTGAGCGAGACAACAGTTGACAGGAAATGGCATAGTCGACCTTCTGGTTGTGGTCTATTCACAGGCAACACCATGCACATGAAAAAGGGTCCCTTGTGCGCAACCTGTTACCAGAAGATGCTAGAAGGGTTCCGCTCTTTTCCGATTTTTTTCTATCCCTGGGTTTACAAAATCAAAAATATCCCGTGGAGTCCTAGGATCCTGTCAAAATTATTTTACGAGTTCTTCATGCCTACTTACGTCATTATGGCCAACTAAAATTAGTTTATACCAACTACAAACACCTAAAGTGATTTCATCTGGAAATTACAGGAATTTGCAGTCGAAACATAACCCAAGTAGTTGATGAATAAAGATGTAATCGGTCGAGCGGCGTCATTATCTGCGCACTTGAACAAAATCTCCAGATAAGATTACCCGGTGACAATGAACATCGACAACTAATGAAATATTTGCGGTTACAATATATACACATGGACAAAAAGACTAAATGAATCATCAAGCCCATCATATGTTACCTAAGAGTGAGGAATGTAGGCGCAAAAGCACAAAGTCAAGTGGTTGACGTAGGAGTTTTTTAAATTTGTACAATCTTTGGTGCATTTTTACTTTGCCTGTCGCCTTCAGATCGCTTGGTTGTAGACTTCTAAACTAAATCCTGAGAAGTAGAAACCCATCCACCGCGAGCATCATTTGCGCTACCTAGCGGATATAAACGATTATAACGATATTTTTGATGTAGCGACAAAACCATGCATCCTGTTCGATATTTTGTTACCATCGAAAATTCTTGAATGCTTTTTTTAATGGGCTTCTTTACAATTTCGGACGTATGACAGCACACGAATCACAAAACTTTAATTGATTTTTTGTGCAGAATGCTTTTTCCCTTCATGATCCTTTTTCCTACTCGATTTCTCTTAATCCTGCGCATTCAAAACTTTGGAATAAATATCCATGTAACAAAATGAGCCCTGTAACTTTTCAATTTTCTCTGCTAATAGTCTGAAAATTCTTTGGCACAATGTCGACAAAATTCCTCAATAATGATGACTTAAAAAGTAAACAGCACAGCGTGCAACTCAATAAACCAAAAGTCTCAGCGTCATTCATCCAAATTACTTTAAGGACATGTTAATGCTGCAAAACACAAGAGAAAGAACCGTACCAGCTTATACTTGTTTTACGTTTTTTTGCAATTATTTTCAAGTAAAACTATATATGTGTCACCTGCACGTTGGAGTAGACAGAATGAATAAATGACGTGAGAATAAGAGTTGTTTCGCACAGATGAGACAAAAACCCTTTGTATCGTCCATTGTTCCTGTTAAGTTATATTGCGGCAAATACACGCGTTTCTACGCAACCGGCCTTGTTCGGAATTAACAGTGTACTCACTGGCTTTGTGTTAAAATTTATGAACAATATTAAAATTTGACAAACAGTCAGTGTCTGTTTGGATCTTTTTTACAGCCAAATTCCGGAAATGTTTCCACAAATTGTTTTGTTCGACAATTACCGAAATATCTTCAAAATATAATTCTTGCTGGAGAGTCCAGTTGTAAGTTAAAATTCCTATTGCGTCAAAACTTGGTAAAGTTTATTAAATGCCAAAAAAGAGCCTAAACAGAAAATTTTGCGTGACATCAAACGCACCACATACCAGTTAGAGAAAGGGCGTTTATGGTTGACGAGTTGCCCCCTTGTAGGTTACAGAACAACCGTTTCGGATAACAACAGTAAAAATTTACTATCCGGGAGTTCTTCCCTAGGCCGTAAACCGTTCATCCGTCGGGTTGTTCCCGCAAGCTGCCACATTACCAATAAATTCACTTTCAAAATCGTGCTAGCAAAAGAACTCTAAACTTCAATGACGCACGTTTTCCAAAAATTTCATCGGGTAATTAAAACGTANAATACACACGCGTTTCTACGCAACCGGCCTTGTTCGGAATTAACAGTGTACTCACTGGCTTTGTGTTAAAATTTATGAACAATATTAAAATTTGACAAACAGTCAGTGTCTGTTTGGATCTTTTTTACAGCCAAATTCCGGAAATGTTTCCACAAATTGTTTTGTTCGACGATTACCGAAATATCTTCGAAATATTATGCTTGCTGGAGAGTCCAGTTGTAAATTAAAATTCCTATAGCATCAGAACTTAGTAAAGTTTATTAAATGCCAAAAAAGAGCCTAAACAGAAAATTTTGCGTGACATCAAAAACACCACATACCAGTTAGAGAAAGGGCGTTTATGGTTTACGTGTTACCCCCATGCAGGTTACAGAACAACCGTTTCGGATCACAACAGTAAAAATTTACTATCCTGGAGTTCTTCCCTGGGCCGTAAACCGTTCATCCGTCGGGTTGTTCCCGCAAGCTGCCACATTACCAATAAATTTACTTTCAAAATCGTGCTAGCAAAAGAACCCTAAACTTCAATGACGCACGTTACCCAAAATGTCATCGGGTAATTAAAACGTAACAGTGAACAACAAACGTAACCAAGGTGTGTCGGTTGTCCCGAGTCAAGAAATTGTCCAATTTGCGTTAAGCACATCCTGAGTGACGAAACACTGACAAGTTACCAACACTAATTGGCCCATTATCGAGTTGGGTAAAAATGTGTTAAAATCTGGGTGTTGGATCATCGGTGTTACATTTTGGGTTTGTAAGGTTTGCTGAACGGTTTATTTGTAAATTTTAAAACCAAGATGAAAAGTTACGTCTGTCTTGTAGGTTTGGCTGTTTTCGTGACTTGCTGTCTTGCATCTGTAGTCTCGAGTGAAAGTAAGTGATACCTGACAGGAAATTACGTTAGGAAATTGTTTTCTAAGACCCACGAGTTTAGCGCTTTGTAATAAAGCATGTAAATATTATCCGTGTTTGCCACAACAATCTGGATCAATTCATGTTCAAAATCGTGTAGGCCTATTAGGTTTGAAATAATTTTTGTTTGTACATGTTTAGCTTCTTGTAAAAAAAAATAATGATACTAAAAAGCTCGCTTCATGCATAAAAATGTCGCAACTATGTTATAAACAACGCTTGGTCTTTTACAGCAAACAGCGACTGCAAATGCTGGTTAGTGTGGTACAAGAGGCGTCCGTGTCACGGCGGAAAAGACATGACACGTGACCAATGCCAAGCTGCCGGTTGTTGTTACTACCAAGACAAGCATGCCATGGGAGCACCATCGTGTTACAAAGCTTCAGGTAATGCTGGACTTCATAGGGTTGCAAACAGCGAACAATAACGGATTACACGAAGCTCGTGAATAACATGCTGAAAGGAACTTTATAGTTGCACAATGACTTTGAAATACATTTTACGGCAAGGTTTAACAGCTTCGCACTTTGCACGACAACGAATGTGCTTTTCACCGTAAACTGAAAAAGGCTAGTGGCAACGCACTTTGGCATTCGTTTTATTGGTTTTGGTTTAAACGTTGTGTGATATGCTTTTCAACCCAAATTCATCGCCTTTGCTAACCTTGGACACATATATTAACTGTACACATAAACTATGGAGCTTGATTTGTAATTATATGTATGTTCGTAGGGGTTTGTCCTGTTCAACAGTGCATGATCAATTTGGAAAAACGAGAGATCTGCTACAAGGACAAGGTTTCGAACCGCCTTGTGGTTCCCCAATCTGTGTGCGAGAATGCTGGCTGCTGTTATAACGCAGGTTTTGAGCCGAAATGTTACCAGCCTATGGAAGGTATGGATAAATTTACTGATGCTCCCCATTATTTATATTTATTAAGAAAAAAGTTAATGAAATCAAAGTTTGGGACACATTATATACTAATGTATTTTCGGTATTTCCTAAAATACCTAGAATCCTAAAATAGCATATTTTCCAACTTGTTATCTTTCTGTACGTTTGAGTAGTCAAACCAGTTTGTGACAACGTAGCGGGTGGTGCCATTAGCGGATGGGTACGAGTGGTCACTGATAATTGCTCAGTAATTACAAATTAAGTGACAACCTAACGTATTGTCGCACAACTCGAAATTAAATTCTCTGTCGTGTACTTACGTCGAACAGCGATAGGGATCTTATAGTATAGATTGCAGCTCGATAGCTACTTACGCGAATTTACCGTTTGCGTAGCAAGAATAAAATTCGGTGTTTTTTTATCAAATGTTGGCATCACAAATGTTTGGCAAAAAACTTAATGTTAGTTATAAAATATGTTTGCCATAGGATTCGATGGTCCTCCCGAACCGACGAGAAGTTACACGACTGCAGATCCATTGCATCATGTCCCGTATTTGTCGCCGAAGTTCGACAGGATCGCTTTCATCAAAATGAAGAAAGAATGTTCGGACTACAACAGAAGAGTGTGTGGCCCATATGGCACAACCAGGTAAAAACCGTACACAAAGCTTTTACTACCTGTTTGTAAGGATTCATGGTTAGACATATGTCTTAATGTAAAGCATTTTTGAAAGTTTTACGATGAGAAATCTGAGCGGCGTAATTTGGTTCTAACTACTTTACTTGAACACAGGAGCCAGTGCATCAGATTCGGATGTTGCTGGGACCCGTTGCGGGAACTACAAGACGTTTCACCTTGTTTCCATGCCAACCGATACATCACCAGTCTGGGCGAAAGTAGGTCTCTAGTATAGGTCAAAATGTGTCAAATGGTTTGACTTATGGCGTCTTCATAGACGGTGTGGACTTGGTCTTGTTGGTCGATGGTTCTGGTTCAATCGGCATGTCGCATTTTTTGCTCATGAAGGAATGGATGAAGACGTTTACCTCCCTAATCGATTTAACTAGGGTTCAAATTGGCGTGGTAAGAAATTAAAAAGACACATATTATGATCCTAATATCAACCATTTTAGTTGTAAAGTTGTTTATTATACAATATAAATATATTATTTATACCTTTCAACTTGTTTGAATCAATTATGCGTTTGCATAAGCTCAAGTTAAATTCTACTCAAACCAGCAGTTAATCGCTTTGAATAAGAATGCCCCGGATAAGCTCCTGTCGTGGGTTCGAATCCCACTGCAGGCTAGTTCTTGATTCAGAAACCAGGCAAGAGTGCTGTACTTAATATTGCAAATATTTAGCAAAAACATATGTTAACACAGAAACATTTCTATTAAAAATGCAATTTTTGGAAACAATCAACTCAAAAAATGTTACTAGTAAAAATACCCTTAAAGGGCATTTAGTAATTCAGCCAATTTGTTATATGTCTTGTATGTTTGCGCAGGTCAAGTATTCGTCGACAACTCACACTGAAATAAGATTGGGACAATATCAAAATCAAGCACAACTTAACGCTGCAATCGACTCCATTTTGGCAAGTACTTTACTAAACTTACCCCAAGATTTCAGAAGATATGAACTTTTAGCTTGATGCACATGAATCAAAAACGCTTTAGACGAGATCGTGTATAAGAACATTCCATTCTAAGTTACCACAATTTTGAATTATACTTTCGAATAGCATAATATGCGACTTACGTAATACAATTTTCTCAACAGTATTCTGGAGGAGGAACAGCAACAGCTAGTGCTATAATGAAAACAGTTCAAGAAGATTTTCAGAATCCGGTCAAGGTTCGATCTGAAGCACGACGTATTTTGCTGGTGGTGACTGACGGGGCATCCAACAACCCAGGGTAAGGAAAATCTTTTACAAAGGAAGTTGAGTTTCAAAGGACTAAACTTAAAACAAACACAAAGCTTAATTTTAATGCGACACTTTAAAAAAATTCCGTGAAAGACAATTGGTATAAAGTTTTTCACTGTAGACCAGCAAGCCTAACCAATGATAAAGTACACGTGTAAGTAAAACAAGTAAGTTCTTGTACTTACAAACGGTAACAACCGTTGTGAAAAAAAATCAGTGGATCAGTACTAAATGACACTGGCATTCTAGAGGTTTACACGAAAATAACTGTTTGTGTGTAGATTGTGTCTTATCAGTTCCACACGTGGGGTTAATGCTAACTTGAATAGCTTTTATTTTGGTGACTTTTTACATGCAGCCTCCTTCCTAATGCCATTCAGCTTGCGAAACAAAACGCGGTCGAAATATTCGGTTACGGAGTGGGAAACACTGTCAACTTTGCCGAGCTGGTCTTTATTGCACAAAGTCTGACGAAAGTGTTCTTTGAACAGTTTTCCGACTTAAATAGCCAGAACGCCAGGATACTGCAAAGAATGCAGATTTGTAAGTGATGTTTATTTGTAGCAAATACCAAATAAGAAGTGTAACAACATTCAATTGAATTACCGGAGTTATTTGTAAATTTAAATGAAACAAACGAAAAAATATATACTTTAAAGTGAAAACATTAAGCTGTTGTTCGTTCAATGTTTTCTGTCAATATATCGTTTGATATTTTTTTAGGAATTGACTTTCACTGAAGAGACAACTTTCAGTCACGATGCCCCATAACGTAATTTATTCATCGAAGCCTTGTCTGCTGTACATTTTTAAGATTTTAATTTTATTTTCGTGACCTTTATTTTCGTATTTGTTGATCGGAAGCGGGTTTTAAGCTCAAATATATTTAAACCTACAATACAAACCCTTGTATTGACAGTTTCACAGCCTGGTCAATCGCTTCGCTTTGTGCATGGAACAGACAAAGATCTGACACAAACGATTAGGTGCCCTAAAATATTTTTTGCTGACGCGAAGTTAGGTTTAAATTAACACCATTCTGAGAGAAGGAAAACAACAAAACAAGAGAAGAAAATCTTGGAATTTATTTATCACAACTGGAACGATTTGTTAACGAAACGTTAAGATTAAACGCTGGGCCTCTGGGTTTAGTTACACCGGCCCGGGGAAAAACTGCCAATTTAAAGTTGGTTTATTCGCAACAACCAGGGATTGCCTTGGCGTGTTTTTCCCAAATATGTATTTAGGTGTAAACTATTTTAAACAAGCAGCACAAAACATTTGTACTTGGTCGTGTTCTAGACAAAGTTTTGTTATCAATAGTGTGGGAAGATTAAGTTGATAATTTTTCCATTGCTGTTAACAAGGCAAAAACAAGGCGACACGTCTTGTATTTAGAGTCAATTTTATTTTTGTCGTAACGCTAAATTATAAGGATTTGGTATAGCGCCTTTTGCAGGCCTGGCATACTTTGATTTAAACGTAAGTGCACCGTTCTCCTTGGCCAGCAGTAAAGCTTCAGGGCACATCCCAGTTTATCAAACATCCGCAAGCATTTTATTCACAGTTCAAATTTTTATTGTAATTTATTTGCAAAAAATGACCCGTCGTTCTCAATCCTCAGGAAATTTTCCACTAAAGGAGTGTGTTGTGTTTGTAAGGGTGGAATTTTGTTAACAATGTATTAAAAGTTTATCATTGTAAAACCTAATAGTTTTTCTTCTAAACATTTTCCGTAGTGAGGTTTTATAACTTTAAATATCAACTGTTCAGTGACTGGAATATTTGTGGATGTTTTTTTCTTGCGTTTGCTTTGTTTTTCACCTCCGTGGGCAAAACAACGCCTGATTGCTTTATTAAGTTGCGGTTTAGGACCTCCTAATATTTTTCGTTCGATGCCATAACTGGGCTTAAACTACAGAGAAACTGGATCCACAATGGCCAAGCAATTGCTTGGGAACCAGAAGGGTTGTCGGCTCAGTGTCACTTTATTAATACAATAGCAAAAAGCCATTACAATGATTGGTGAGCTGCAGACAGTGCACGCACACTTGAGGATAGTCATGCATAGTAACAGAAACATTTAAACTGCATGAGCAACGTTGAAAATAGTTGTTTGGTAAAGGTTTAACTCAAAATTATTTCGAAAGTAATACAAATGTTTAAATAATGAACTAAATAGTAACGATAGACTGTTTCGAGCTTATTGTATTCAAACTTTAACGCTACGGGTAAATTTTCGGTTGACAATTCACCGAAGACGAAAGTTATTGTCGTCTTCACCTATTGCGCCACATCGCCACTAGAAAGCGTATCACCCCGCTTTTATTGTGTGCGCACTTTCAGGCAGGTGCATGTTAAGACAAATGTTTTTATCACATTCGAAAATATTTTGCTGTAAATAAACTGTTTTCAAATACAAAACATATTTTGTTGTATCCACGTACATCTACAATAAACGATTTATTGATGGTAAATAGACTATATTTGTTCGAAAAAAGAAAAATGACCGAAACGTGATGAATATCAGGCTTTTGGCGGGAAATATTTTTGTTTATTAATTGGGTCATTACAGAATTAAGACTGTGTACTGGGCTGTGGGATATCCGTTTTTAGGCTTTTTATGTAGTAATTGTTGCTGTGTTAAAGCAACTTGTCAAATACAGACGCTGTGTACAATTGCATGTCATCAGATTTGTTTAACCGGTAGTGTAGACTAGACACAATAAAAATGAGCAAGCAACGGAAAACCTCATTTAACCAGCTGTCTAGGGAATCAATTCCAGGAACTTCAAGCAGTGCCATGAAAAACACAATGCGAGGGACACCTCTAGTTCGACCATCTGTTGGGAAAATGTCATTGTCTGCAGGTAACCACCAACCATCAAAACGCTGCAAACTCTGTTTTTGTGCCAAATCAACAAACTCAGTGTCATTTTTATAATTTTAGAGTTTGTTGGAATGCCTTAAACTACACCTCTTAAAACTATAAAACGTCACAAAACTTTATAACTAAAGTTGTCAACAAAATCAAAAAATCCCTTTTTTATTTTCCAATAACCTGTTCATGTACATAATTATGATCTGTACACCAAGCTTTAATGGGATTCCAGGACTGCATTGCGAAAATGCAGCCAATGTTTTACACCGGTACTATATAATTATCTTTGCAACAGATTTATAGTTAGCCGTTTCTGATTGTGCCAAACATTTTAAAAATTGCCACGAAATCTATTTTTTGGGTGGGGTTATTTTACATTGTTTGATTTATACTCCTTTACGTTAAGCGAAAAATTCCCGTGGATCAATGCATATGGCTCAGTCTGAACATCACATTATGAAGGATACAAGGCCTATCTCTGAGAAATCTTTCCAGAAGAAATGTATTGTGTCACTTGTCAATGTAAGCTTAAACCTTTAAATTAGTACAGATGCACAATATTATCAAGTTTGGTTAAAGTTTAGCACATACAAAATTGTAAATGATAAGTGATTTATGCTTAGGTGTTTTGTTTGTTATGTAAGTGGGTTTGTGGGCTACTTAGTTGCCACCTATAAATATAGCTAATTGTTTCTAGCTTACATATACATTTATACACACAATTGGGCAGTTAATTATGCTAATTTTTTGTCTTAAGGACAAAGCTATAAGTCCATTTAATAGATGAAAGAAACATTTTTACAGTAAACAGTTTTGCAACAACTCATGTTAGGTTTCTAATCTTGTTAGCAATAAATGCGCCACTTTTATCAACTATTTTGTGCTAGTGCCTCCTTTTAAAAGTAACCAACACTTATACGTGTTTTGTGTTGTAAAATTTTAGCTTTTGGAGAACTTGAACTATCCAAATCCTGTCTATGCCAAAATGATGAACCCCCCAACCAATCGGGATTACCAACGCATCTTCGAATTTCTTATCAGTCATGTACTTGGAAGTTACACCTTGGTCGGAAAGCCTGATGAAGAAATGTTACGCGTTGCCAAAGACTTAGGGTAGACATATGAATTATTTTTTTACAAATGCAACCCATTTTAACCTGTCAAAAAATTCAATTCCAAATTGCATGATATAATGGCTGCTGTTTAATGGGAGTGCACAGATGGTCTGATGATTGAATTAAACCTTAACAGATAAGCTAGTTCACATTTTGATCTAAATTAAGCGCTTTTGCATTTTTTAACCAAGTTAAGCAAACTGGTTCTTAATAGGACCAGGTTTTATGCAGGCACAAGATGTTGTGAGTAAATTTTAAAAAAATGCCTAGGTATCCCTACAGTATTTCAAAGAGTGCTCTTAACAATGTCGGAACAATGAGTGCTTGGCCCCACGCGCTTGGTCTTCTATCTTGGATTTCTGAGTTGGTTAAGGTATGTTCCTTGTAGTACTGTGTTTAGTTTATATGCATGTTTAAGATCAGGGCATCATGCAACACATGTTATTGTATGTAAGACCCATGGACATGTGTATAGCTTTTTTGCCCAGCTACCTGTTCTAATTATGGGTCCCCTTCCGAAGGGGACACATATTGTTTTCACTCTGTTTGTTTTTTGTTTTTTTCTTACTTTTTCTTTTTTTTCTTTTTTTTCTTTTTTTTCTTTTTTGTCACCTGCAGCTTGTCCATGCACTTTTGCCATGAAATGTTTGATGGATTAGGATGAAACTTTCACAGCTGGTAGATATGGTCAAGGCGGTGTGTCATGAGTTTAGTTTAACCCCATAGCCCCAGTGGTTACCCCGCTAGCCCCAAAAACGTAAAACGTTTTTGACATGCATGCGCACCACAAACGTTAGTTTAGTGCAGACTATATAGACAATTTGGTAGTAACAGGGATCTGCCTTACTTTGTCAGACAATTAACATGGCAGTTGTCTGATTTTGCGGAAACCAGTAGCATGAGGCATGAACTTTGACCGTTGTGAGGTCACTATGTATCTGGCGAAAGGGAAATCCCCATGTTCAACAGTTTTCAAACCCGAAATGGTGAAATATTGCCTGCACATTGTATATGCACCTATGGGGTGAAATGTTTAGTGGATTTGGATGAAACTTTCACAGCTGGAAGATATGGTCAAGGCAGTGTGTAATTAGTTTCGGTTAACCCCACAGACCCAGAGGTTACCCCGCTGGCCCCCTAAAATGGGTNGATGCATTGTGATGAAACAAACAACAGTTATTTAAGAAAACAAAATTAATTGTTTTGTAACAAATGAATTGTGATGGAACAATAAATGTTTGGAACTCATGAATGGCAAAGTAAAGTGTCCTCGACATGAATTTAATTGGCCAATTTAAACAAACAAAAATGTGGCTTTATACACAAAAAAAATTGATTAATGTTAGGAGACATTTTCAATGCAATTTTATGAAACAAACTTGTCTGTGTGGGCCTCCAGTTAAGATTAAATAGGGAATTTGGGCCTTCGTAAAAAAAGTTTGCCGACCACTGTGAAGGGATTATTAAAAATGTGTTTGCTTATAGAATACTTTAGGTTAAAATATTAGTTAAAATATTACTTACACATCATGTAATGTATTTTTTGTGGTTGTGACCCATATTCAAATGTCCAAAATATTTTTTAAAGTGGCATGTAACATTGTTGGCAAATTTTCCAGCCACTTTGGATGCTACAGCATCAGCTGAAATGAAGGATTTGTTAAATACAAATGCGAACATGTCAAAGGAATACCAAGTTAAAATAAATGAAAAGGTCAGTATGACAGGGGTCTAGGATTTTTGAAAACAATATTGTTTTGTTCCAAGTGGTCATGTCACCTAGTGTTTTTCGCAGGGCGGAAGACTAAGACAGTTTGGTTACTAAAAACTTAACCTTTGAATATTTTTAGGTTCAAATAGTGGTATTTTTTGCTAAAGGTACAGATATACTAGTTATTGCCTTCAAGGTATGTTTACGCTGTAATATTTACATGTTTGATTCGTAGGAGGGCAATGAACATTTGACTGATGAAATTGTGACACAAAAGAACAATGTAGAGAAAATGAACAAATATTTTTCTGATGTTGATACATACTGTAGACAACTAAAGGTGGGCTGCTTGTTATTGAAAACCAAAATGTATAGCTATTGAAAACCAAAATGTGTGTTATAAATTTTATTTTATATCATCCAAACACAACAGAGTAATTGCATCATGACTTTGTGTGAGTTTCTGTAATAGAAATGTTTTTATTCTGTATTGAATGCAGGACAAGTCCATGCGATTACAAATGGAAATTGAAGAAAACATGGAGTTATTAAATAATACAAAGGAGGCAATTGCCAAAATCAAAACAACAATTTCCCTTCAGGTAGTTAAAGAAAATTTAATTCGCCTAATCGTTACCATACACCAGTAGTGTCGAACTCAAACATGCGTACATGCCAGTTTAATCTAATACTTTTTCTCAAAGCCTTTGTTCATTTTAATGCAAATGCTTCACAATAGAACAACAATTGACTTCGTAACAAATCTTAGTTTTTGACATTCAAATTTTTGCTTCAGTGCCATTTTAAAACGCACCCAAAGCCATGTGTTAAACACCTCTGCCGTACACCATTCCAAACTGTTTCAAACACCAAGTTGTAAAAAATTTTCTTGATAGCACAGGAACACCACAGGTTTTTAAAACTTACTTCATCTTTGCACCCTTTCTACTCCTAATGTGTTTGAAAAGATAGGCGGAAACTTGTTGTTGATTTGTGAAATCATGTAAACATGCCTGCATCGGGTTATGCATCACAGTACAATATAACATGTAGACTATATCATCAACCGATGCTGAGAGGTTAGTGAGGGAAATTAAAGAATTGGAAAGAAGTGCAACAACTGATTCACAAAGACTGCAAACTTTAAAAGAAAAGCAATGGGATAGAGAAATTAACTTTGGAAAACTAATAAATGAGGTAATAATGAGTTGATTTAATGGTATTTATAACCTTTTAAAACCTAGTCTTTCGCCAAACAGGTGAGGTTTAAATTTAAATCTACTTGAATTATAGGGTAATGTGCGAATCACAAATGTAACAACAAATGCAATTATGCTTGTTAAAGTAAATTGTTACTGACAATTAGTATTTGCTAAAGACAGAGACTTTTGAAAACTAAATGCTGTTTATTTTATGTGAAAAGCCGGTACAAAATATCTTGTTCACATTTTAGATGGAAGCATTTGTACACAAGCACAACAGCGAGATAGAAAAGTTGCACGAAACGCTTCCTAGGATTTGTGAAAACATCTCCCTCGACAGTTTGGGAAAACCCTCTGATGAAGAGTGCCACCTAGTGTCTGGACACAATGGGGTGGAGGCGAACAATACAAGACTGATGACCAACATATTGGTTAGTTTATATACTTTCTTAACTGGACTATAGTTGTTTTTTTAAGTGTCCGATGATCCTAATATGGTATTTAGGCTGTCATATAATCAACAACTTAACAAGACTGTTTGTCTTCAACCTCAACCTCACAAAAAGTACTAATTTTTTCGTTAAATAACTCGTAACTTTTGCTGACATTTCGCCCACCATCCCAGTGGACAAAACGTTGGTTCAGTGTTTTATGTATTCATCAAAACAAAAATAAAGAACTAATTTGAAGTTTGTAAGGATCTCTCCGTTGTATTAAGCTTCGTCAAACGGAAAGTTATTTAGCATTCAACGTCAAAGCAACCTCAAAAATGTGCTGTCGTCACAGTTACCTGCAAAATGGAAACCATTATTAAAAGTTTTACTTTCTGATAGTGCCGTTAAAAACTTTAAATGTTCAAACTGAAACCAAATATTCGGTTAAAAGACCGAATGTAGAAGAAGATTATGCTTGTAGTTTTGATATGTTGCTGATGCAAATAAACTCGTTTCGGCCTTAATTTTGGAAAACCAAATAAAAATGCATGTTTTTGGCCAACCAAAACTTTTGTGCACTATTAATTTGTTGTTCCATTTTTTCTTTCAAACTTATTCTCTTTGTTTACAGCCATACCTCACTGCAATTAACAAGGAATTTGTTGAAATTCAAGGATCACAAAAACAAGAGCTCAACAATCAAATGAAGAGAATATTACAAGTATGTGAAGATTATGTTAAATGTTGCCCATGATTTTATTTTGAGCATCCAGTGCTTATCTTTTATAAAATGCACCCATTTGAGTAACATAACTGCCAGAGAATTTGCATGTAATGAATACATTTTATGCAAACTGTATTTACTATATGCGCACATTTACTGTTTAATTTTTGTGTTTAGGACAAAGAACTGTTGGATGATTTGGAAATTCGCAAAAAATCCTGTCAAACCAACTTGGACAAAATCACCAATGACATTGAAACTGCACAAAAAGTATGTCCACGTTGATTCAGCTGCAAAATAATTAGGATGTCAAACTGGATGTCGTGAGTCGTGACGCAACATGTCACTTGCAACGTCCGTTGTCTTTGGTTCTTAAACCTTCTACTTTGGGGAAATGGGTGCAACTTAACACAGGGAAAAAATAAATAAGTGTGTGCGTTTTGAACTTTACAGTTTCGCATCAAAGCGTTCGAAAAACAAATTTCTAATAAATCTGCTGCCACAGAAAACATAGAATTTTCTATCTATTTCTGGCTACTAAGGTTTACTGCACCAGTAAACAAATCGGTTAGCCCAATTTGACACAAGCCGTAAATAAATTTGTTTACCTCATGCTTCTGTGGGTCACAAAAAACTCTCCGACTGGCTGTTAGTTCAAAACATCTCATCACTAAGGTTAACAATCCCAACTAAGCGTGAACAGCAGTGCCCAAAAGTGCACGGCTATAATGTTTGTCAATGTGGGTGCTTCTTTTCAAAAAAAGTATTGCTCGTCACTAACTAAAGGCATGTTTTTTAGGAAAGCAACAAACAGGAATCAGCTACCGAAACAGAGTTGGAGCAGAAAAAGTTGCAACTCGAACAATTGAAACTGGCCCGGATGGACATTGGAGACCGGGAGGTGTTAAAGAAGAATCAACAAGAGTAAATATGTTGGACAATTTAAAGAATAACAAGTGCCTATTTGTTTGGCTTAACCGGTATATCCTGGAGCATAGTTGCTCAGTCATTGCCATCTGGTAACCAATTACTCCTCTTAACTATCACCTTGGTTTGAAATTGCTTTTATGCCAGTTGCGGTAGTGGAGTTGCTATACGTTTTAAGGCGGACAAATGTAAGGGAATTTTGCTGCATGTCAATAGGTATGGTCGGGGTCGGCCAACATGTTAATCAACTAAATATTCCCTTGTTTGTATGTCGCTGAGACGTAATGTCACATTAGGAAGGACGTACACTTCGGCACTCCATCACTTTCTAACGCGAGATATCAAATGGTCGGTCGCAAACAAAGTTGGATAGGGCTAGGGCTACCGAACGTGTACGTGTACACACAAAATTTGGACCGACTTGATGACAATCTTTCCATTTTAGTCCTTCGCAATGATTTACAATTAAACTGCAGAAGACTGAAGCCTGTGTGACTTATTCAAACCCTTGACAGCACATCGTTTCACAACTTTTTCAGTTTGGAGCACTTTCGTACAACCTCACAACAGAAGGAAACGGAGTATACGCAATGTCTTGTCAAAATGGCAAAGCGGTTAAAAGATCAACAGGACAAATTCGAACAACTCGTGGATCGGTTTGATAAAGCTGTCGAGGACACTGAAGAGGTAAACTCGACGATCCTTTATAGGCCGAAATGGACCCTTTTTAGGAATAGACCACACACTAGAAGACCATCAAACATATTGTAATTAGCGAGTGCAGGTTAAAATTGAATCACTGGTTTATTTTTGATGTAAACACTCCTGGTGTTTCGTGCGGTTTATGTTGTGCATCTTAACATGTCGAGCATCGAATATGGGTATGAACGGCTTGTCTCAGGAATGTGCTGTGCTTGTTGTGAGGTTGCACATATGATGCAAGGCTGTACAGTTTGTGTGATTTGTACATGTTTTCTCACCTTTTGTAATGTCCGCCTTGTAAAAGAGATGCTGGAGGGGAGAACACGGCGCCTCGTATGTTTGCGAGTGACAAATATTTATTCTTGAAGCTTAAGATTTTCAATCGTACTAAAGCCTCCGGACATTTTGTGGAGGCCCCCCTCCCCAGTGTGACCTTGTGCTTATAGGGTTGTACTCAATCATTTTGGTAGAAGTGATAAATTGGAAAATGGTAAAATGTTAACCGATATCAACCTCTGCCCTAACATACCAGCTTTAGTTTTGTTTTGAGTAATTCGTTTGCTAATCCGTGATATTTCTGGTGTTTCAGTCGTTTAAGAGCACCATGCATTCGAACGAAACCAAGATGGCTGAATTTGACTCGGAAATTTCCAACTTATCTGAATTCGTCGGTCAGGTCCAGGCGGAAAACGCAAGTTGAAAATTCGTTTTTGGGAGAAAAACTTGCTTGAAGAAAATAAAAACCATGGTCGTCTCGACCGAGCGGTGAAAAATACTTTAATTTGTTAATTGCTTTTCAAATTATTATTTTTTTTGACATGAGTTTATCCCGAAAGCATGCACTATGACGACAGACTAACAACTCTATAATGGTTGGTTTCTGGGCGGCCTCAAACGTTTATATATCCGTATTGTTTTTCATGAAACCTTTTCTTAGGGAAAAACCTGCCTTTTGGTACAGTTTAAATGGTAGCACACAATTTGCCACTTTCAAATAGCATGTGAAATTGCTAAATGATGCCCACGTGCACCGCCTGTGTTGTGTACGTTCATTGTTAGTGAAACTGGCACCTAATACACCAGATGTAGAAAGGCAACCATAGTTCTCTGCCGCCCAACAGCGTTACCAAGTTGCCAAGCTAATAGTTCCCGTGGGTCGGTATGTAACGCGTACGACGTTTCAAGGTAGCTTGCCGCTAGTGAATAGTGCATTGCCCTAATTTTCATGAAAAGAGTTTAATGTTCGTACGAAATACACCCCATGTACGTATATCGGGTCAATCGTCTTTAAAGTGAGTTAAGGAGTGCAGGGATGTGCAACCTCGTACGAAATACAGATACAGTCCATGTACGTTATCGGTCAATGGTCTTAAAAAGGAGTGGATGACTGCAGCCCGGATGCAACATGCAAAAGACTGTGCCACGCCGCGGATTTCGCCTATTCAGAATCAAGAAACATAGGAAGCAGTATCTCCGACAGGAGGCAGAAAACGTGTCTGTAATCTCATTTATTCCGTGTGAGAACCTTCGCGCTCTTTTATTTCGTTTCGACAGTCGCATTTATCGAGCTTCGATAGTCGCGTTCCTTTGCTACGTTCAGATTTCTGACTTGCGGTTAATTATCATTTCTTATCAGTGGCCTCAATTATTCTGTCACGGCTTTTCTGCCAATTAGTGTCTAGCTCTCTTTTTGGTTTATTCATCATTTAGGAAAATAGTGTTACCCGTTGGATAAATGTAGAACGCGGGCGGCTGCACCGACGTTATAAAGGCCAGCTGTGCTGCTGTGCTCACTAAAAGTGACTGTGGAGCGCCATGACTTAACGACTAAGGAAAACGCTGGTTGGCAACAGCTTGAACTAAGGGGGGATCCTTGTTAGTTTATCCCCAAATCATGTGGCTGTTTGTTTTCGGAAATATTATAAACCTAAAACCTTCAAAAAAATTTTTGTTCGCCGTATTGGTAACGTTATTCAAAAGCTGGTCAATATATTTTACGGATAGCTACAGTGTCATGTAGTAATGTAAACATAGACAGGCATGTTTAATAGTCGCTTAATAAGCGTTTCTAACAACATTAGCCCAATGAACGCGCAAGGTCTCTGTGGGCTGGGGCATTTAAACAGGAAGACCCCTCGCATTTGTTGGCTTAATCGCCCCAGCGTTGTTGAAAGAAACATATGTCGTCATTCTGGGAGCTGTTGTCCTCACAACTCGACGCTCGTCAGACTTTCCGAACTTGGACATTGTTGAAAACGCTGTCATGGTTACTGCCGATTTTGTGAAGTCATTTTAGCTATACCACCTACACACCTTCCTGTTTTGTGGAAACTTCTGGTAGGAACTTTGCTAACATCCCGCCTCGAATTAATCATGAAAAAAATGACTGTGACTGAAATACGTCACAAGCCAAATTACCCACAGTTGGGAGGAGTTAGTTTTTTCACATTCAGCCAGAAATCGTAGCGAAACATTATAGCACTTGAACAATGACCAAGCCGAGAAGAGGCAAGCAACGTTGAAGAGTTGTGAAACAATAAAGGGCAGACAATTGGGGTTCGAGGCACAGGCGTTGTTACGTTAAGTGACAAGAACTTCGAGAGTAAAATTGGTACTGTCTGTTGAGACCTTGCTAAGCTTGGTTTTAGAAGGTTGCCAACTCCTGTCCTCAACTGACCAATTGTTCCATAGAAAAAGACAAATGGGATAGAAAGGTTAGCCGTGGTATGAGATGTTTATTTGGTAAATGGGCCGCATGGATGCTCATGCAGATGCTTTTACTGCCATTGAGGCCAAGTGATTAAATAGCGATCATTGCTTCCAAATATAAATTAACTAATTAAACTCGTTCGAAAACGCCATCAACTAAAGTATCAATTTTGAAGATCGAATGAAAAAAAGGGCAATAATTGGTGATCGACACACGTAAAGTGACACTTAAATCTGCGTAATAATGACTTGAGCTTTTATAGAGACGTAAAAATTCCAGTTACTACACAGGTAACGATGGTCCATATTAGGTTTCATGATTTTGCTCATCTTTCATTACTGCGAATTCGTGTTTGTTGACGTAGTACGAATATATCCCTTGTGTGGTGCGTGCGCATCTAAAATTAATTACTGCCTCATCCGGTGCCGACTTAAAGACCCCTATCACAGGCTGATTTTTTATTGTCCTGGCAAAGTGACTTATAGCTGCTCGCGTAACTTTCACCCACTTTATGCTTTAAGAAAGTTGGACGGGTTCAAAAGTCTAGCGGAAATAATAAAACCTCGTCAAGGACAACATCGGTTGGTAAGTTTGGTTGTGTCACTTTTCAAGGCCATTTAGTTGTTTTATTATCGAACAGGGGGTTTAGGCCGTTTTAACGCCGCAGCTTGTGGGTGTAAACTTTTAATATTACGCCATTTGCTTTAAACGAGCTGCTGACTCAACTCAACAAACGTGGGGTTTAATGCAGCAAAGTTGTCGATGACCATCGCAATGCTGCAAAGAGGCTCGCCTCAACCTTGCATTTAAATGCAGGGAAATTGCAGACTGGGGTCTCGCGCTTGTTGACGACCGCAGGTAAAACTTCGAACACACAATAGGTTTTGGTCCAAATTCTCCGAATCAGCCCTTGAGGTTTGACGCCTTCCCGAACACAAAAAGGCGTTGGGTTTACAAACGCATGGCTGGAGTAGAATGAAAAAGAATCGTTTTTTAGGTAACGCAGTGTTTGCGAAAAAGGAACAACGTTTACAACACTTGCTGTTAAGTTGACTCAGAGTAAAGCTACGCGACAGAGTGCATTAGGATGGAGAAGCTTGGCTGCTATGTGGTTTTTATGTTGTGCTGTACAGGAGTGATGTCTGGTACAGGAGTGTTGTCAGGTAAGCAGATAACATGTGTAACTTCTAAACAGTGCCTTGGGCATGTGTAGGAGCTTTTTGCTCAAAGTTTAAATATTTTATATGTGTATTATGGCATAAACTGTGCCATACAGCTGAGAAAAGGGATTCTTGCTGTGCAAATAACACGTCACGGAACAATTAGGCACAAAAATAACTTCAATTACGCAAAACAAGATTCAAAAGTGTGATGGAGATATGGCGCGACAAAACCTGGCAAATATTAAAATGCAGTACAGTTTTATCTGTAGCCTACACGTTACAGATATGTTATATACTCAGCCTAAGGAGTTTAGTCCAGCCTTCTCTAGTAATTCTTAATTCTGCGGTTGCCATTGCTCTGGTGAAATTCTAGTTCCTGAAAATACTTCTACTGTTCTTAAAGCTATCGTGATAGTCATTTTTCCCCTTCGTCATGCATCAATGCCATCGCAAACAACGTAGATGATACAAAACGACAGGCTTTACCCGACAACCACACGCAGACAAAATACACTAAAATTAACGTTTTAGGCAAAAGGCGGAAAATGTAGGCCTAATTAGGGAAAAAACAAATACGAGGATAGCCTAAATATACAAAAATCCATTTGTATCGTAAAATAGCATACCTAAAGTAGTGTAATTTAAGTTTGGCTCAGGAATGATTGAAAAGTTTAATGTATCTCTAATTTACTTTATTACTGTTGTTGAATATACAGAACTATTCAGAGAAATGCAATATTCAAAATAACGAAAAAGTTAAATAGGTAGAATAAATGTTCCCAATTGCCAAAACATTGGAAACTATAGCTGTTAGAACACTTAGGTGTTGCCATTAATATTTCTTTAAAAAAACATAAGAAACGTACCTAATGAAACCAAAAAGTCACGTTTACTTTATATTGACAGGTCTTGAGTGCACAAACTCCACTTCGACATGCCGATTTCCGTTTTCGTACAAGGGCAAGCATTACCATACATGCACACGGACGGACGCGACGTTCTCTTGGTGTTCGCCTACAAACAGTTTTACTTCAAATCCAGAGACGTCTGGTGTCCACTGCTACAAATGCATCGGTAACGTTAGTTCTGTCGTAACGTAATTCTTTGCAATTACTTGTGTCACCAAATGATGGACGTATTACAAATGCAGAGAGAGAACGCAAAGTTAAACTATAGGTCTATGCCGAAGCTGTCGCTTAACCGACGGCAGTCTAAAGTCAACGTGATGTTTTAAAGGAAGTCTGTTGATTGTGTATATTTGTTCTGGTTTGCTTACAACTGCTTTTTGTAATGGTTTTGCATTTACCCAACTTCAAACGTAACGTCCCTTTCAATAATTAATCTTTACAGACACATGTCAAAACAGCATCTGCGATTCGGGCTATCAATGCGGATGTCCGTTCGACTCTAATCCTGTTCGTCATCAAGGAGGTCCTACCAACTACCTGACCTTGGCCCAGTGTATCCCTCGTAACTGGGTGTGTGACGGAGTGGCGGATTGTCGTGACGAAAGCGACGAACTCTATTGCTTCTGTGCTGCTGGACAGGGTCAGTGCGGCTGCAAATTCCAATCAGAACGGTGCGCCGGCGGGGCTGGATGTTTTACTGCGGGGGAAATGTGTGATGGCAAAAGCGACTGTGTTGACAATACCGATGAACGAACGTGTAACGTCCCGCAGTTCGACTGCCCATGTTTGAAGGGCGACACAAGTTGTCAATCGAATTCAACTTCTATCCCAGTCGACTATTTCTGCGACAAACAGCCTGACTGCAAAAATGGAACAGATGAACTTAATTGTGTATGTCCGAATGGACAGTTGCAATGCCCGGGCGTTTTGCCGTTGAAATGCACTAACAAAGCAAACTTCTGCGACGGCCACAATGACTGCGGCGATTGGTCGGACGAACAAACATGCAACAGTTGCCCCTCAAACAAGTTTCAATGCGCCTGCTACAAACCTGGCAATATTACCTGTAGCGTTTTCCGTGGCTGTATAGACAAAACAGAGCAATGTAACGGTTACGACAACTGTGGCGACAGAAGTGATGAATACAACTGCACATGTCCCACAGGTGAAATCGATTGTCCATGTACGGGTTCCCAATGTCAGCCGGGTATAAGGTGTATGCCACCCGGCAGCGTGTGTGATGGTTATGTTGACTGCTCCGACGGTTCCGATGAAGTAAATTGTACCTGCTCCGCTGATCAGTTTACATGCAACTGGTATCACAGTTCAAATGTATCCAGTTATTTTAGGAGATCTGGTTGCGTAAGACGAAGTTACCAATGCGACGGCTTCGACGATTGCAAAGATTGGAGCGACGAAGCTACTTGCAACTGCACAAACAGTGAGTTCGAATGCGCATGTGGGCGCAATGGATCGTGCGTAGACACTCCTGCCTGCATCTTGCAGGGATATGTATGTGACGGTAGCAATGATTGTCTGGACCTCAGCGACGAAGCAAATTGTACTTGTCCGTATGGAGAGGTACCCTGCAATAACGGATGTGTTCGTAAAGACCAGATGTGCAATGGTCTTATAGCAGCTTGTCCGAAGCCTGACAGCCTACCACAATGCCAGTGCCGCTTTAAGCATATGCAGTGCCCCGGTTTGAACACGTGTATTTTTAACAGGTGGTTCTGTGACGGCGAAAACGATTGTGGTGGATGGGAAGACGAGGGTAACTGCACGATTCCACAGGACGCATTTATTTGCAATTGCAGAAACGGTAACTGCCAGAGAAGATGGGTGAACAAACAGCACGTATGCGCCCAGATTGACGACTGTGGTGATTGGAGTGACGAGTTTAATTGCCCGTGTGCGGGGCCTCGGTGTGGCTGCATTGCCAATCCAGGGTCCTGCAACGGCCCCTGTGTTGAACAAACAAGGCTTGTGGATGGGACTGTTGACTGCTATGATGGTAGCGACGAGCCGTGCGCAGTCATCGAGTATACACCAACAGTCAAGACGGCTAGATGCGAATCACTTCAAACTGCCGAGCTGTTCAAGAGTTACGAAAAACTCGCGAGAGGGCGAAACTCGACTTGCACTTTTGTTATAACGAACACGAACAGCACGGGGGGCGTGTGGGCTTGCATTAATGATTGTGGCGCGGCTCAAACGGATTGCACGATGCCGTTTCAATGCGAAAACAATGACTTTGTGCCTTTGCCAGGTTTTTGCGACCACAAAACGGATTGTAGTGATGGCAGCGACGAACGTGCCCTGAAAACGTTTGGGTTTAAGTGTGTGGGGACTCACTCCATTATTTCGTGCGTTCTACCTCAATTTAACCTCTACGACAATATACGGCAATGCAAAGACGGATCAGATATGTGTTTTAACGGAACGAGTTGTTTTCAATGCCACGACAATGGGCTTATCGTTTCTCGTCAGCAGGTTTGCGACGGCATTGTGGATTGTCGCGATCTCTCAGACGAATGTTTCTGCAATGACCAGACGGTCTGCAACTCTGTTTTTGGTGGTTTCGCGTCCGAATGTCCAACAAACCTCATGCCGTGCGCCAACATGACAGACTGCGTCAGTCCGAAGACTGTCGTTTGCAACGGGGTTCCGGAATGCATCAACGGTATCGACGAAGAATTTTGCTCGCTATCGACCATCAACGTTACAGCGCGCACATCCATGAATTGCGAAACCAAGTACGGGACAACGTTCGCGACAAAATGCGACAAAAGACCGGAATGTAGAGATTTGTCGGACGAGTGCGTAGGGTGCCCCGACCCACCGCTGTTTTGCAACGACAGCTGTGGGACAGTATATAAAATGGGTGATAGGTATTGTGACGGAATTCAAGACGAAGCTTGGAAGTATTTGAACGCAAGCACGTGTCCGCAGGGCTTCGACGAACTCCATTGCCCAACCCGAAGAGACTGCGGCAACGGATATACCATTGACGTCAGACAGATGTGCGATGGTCAGATCGATTGCCAAAACAATATGGACGAAGCCCGATCGGAATGTCCGAACCGATTCTACTGCCTGAACGGAATCCCTTTGTCAGTGGACGTTTCGTTGCGGTACAACGGCTTTCCCGACTGCAGTGACGGCAGCGATGAGACAGGGCTTTTCTCTTCGCTTCGTGAAATGATTTCAAGTGCGTTTTTGCGAGTTTTGATTTGGCTGATGGGCATTTTGGCCTGTCTGGGCAACGGCATCATTATGGTTAGTTCCATGAAAAAGCTCGCCAAGGCAAGTCAGAATTCGGAATTTCTTCGCGTTAATCAAATCCTCGTACTAAACCTCGCATTGTCCGACTTCATAATGGGCGTTTACCTACTGATTTTAGCGATAAAATCAGCTCAGTTTTCCGGGGACTACTGGATTCGTGACAAACCGTGGCGTTTCGGGACTTTATGTCAAACACTCGGTTGCTTGGTTGTGGTCGCCAGTGAAGCTTCGATCTTATTCATGGCAGCACTGACAACATTCCGTCTGGCAACCCTCCGAAACCCCCTTGGAGTCTTCAAGCACAAAACTGTCAAGCTCGCTATGGTTGTGGCGCTCGTGTGGTTCGTTTCCATTCTTCTGGCTGTTGCGCCACTTGCTAACTATTCTTCTGGGTATTTTGTGTCAGGCGTGTGGTTCCCCAATTTCTTCACCGGATCCGAAATCGTGGGAAAACAATCGTTAACATTACTGGCGTCGCGCATACAACGAAGCACTGGCGAACAGATAACAATGAATACCTGGCAGGACGTGTTGCGAACCATCCAGCGTCGTTACCAAATAAAGGCGCAAGTGGGGTATTACTCGGAGAACAGTGTTTGTATGCCACGCTTTTTCAACCGCAGTGGCGACCAGTCGTGGCATTTCTCGACGTTCCTGTTGACGATCAACCTCCTTCTGTTCCTGTACATCGCCGCCGCCTATGTTTACATTTACCGAATAGGCAAAACAAAGATCAAGTCGAGTAATCAACAACGCAGCTCGTCGATGCAACGGCGAATCGCTCGCCTTATTGCAACTGATTTTTGCTGCTGGGTTCCACTGTGTGTACTCGCGTATATCAACCTTGCTGGCGTCCAGTTGCCTTCTGAGGTATACGCAGTTAGTGCCATCGTTCTGCTTCCTATTAACAGTGTATTAAACCCTATACTCTACTCGGCCACAGTGGAGAAGGGCTTTGTAAAAGTCGGTACAATCGTGCGTGATTCACGTGTGAGAGGACATAGCTCCACACAGCACACAACGTCGAGTATTTAATTATCCCCTTATTGCTTAGGTAATGCACATTATAGATGAATTCCACTGCCGCTTTTTCGTCAAAATAATCGGTGTGTATAACATTATGAGCAACATTTTTCTGAACGCTATACTGTAAATCCATTGCACTTTTTGTCCGCTTTTCGAACATTGTACACGTATTAAATCGAACTCGCCCTTAAGAAGCCTATATGTATTTTCCCTTAAAATCTAAAAGTGGACATCACCTTTGTCAAGTGATTAGCACAACACTCTGGCAATGTAATTACTTTACATGTTTCAATTTAAATAAAGTCCTAATACGACAAGAAATAATTAGTGACGGCTTTAGGTCCGTACCTTGCCGGAGTAGTCAAACGTTTGCACACAGGGCAAACACGACTAAGCATTCTTAAGTGAGTCTTTAGTGACACCTAGAGGACGCAACTGACATTTGTCTGCAAGATTTTTCTCGGAACGA